>JAAHCF010000877.1:0-13069 GCA_038367545.1 Beauveria asiatica | reverse complement strand
TATATAATATAATATATATATAATAAAATACTTTAAAATAACTTATTTTATATATAAATTAAATCTTAATTAAGTATAATACTAAATATACTTTCTTTTATATTATAAAAATAATATTATTTAAGAGTAATATTATATTAATCTTTAAAGTATTAAAAAGCTATTTAGAATATATTAAAGTATATAAACTTTATTTAAAAGCTTATAATAACTTTAAAAAATAAAAAAACTAAGTTATTAGTATATTTTAAAAAATATATTAAAGACTTTTTATTTAGTTTTTTTTATTTACTTATTATAATAAACTTAAATAATTTTATAATTCTTAAGGCTTTTAATATATTTATAATTTAAATCTAATATAAAAGTCTTTAGATAAAAACTATTAAATAACTTTACTAATTTTTATAAAATATTATAATAAAATAATCTTATTAATTATTAAAATATATTTAAATATATTATAATAAATTAATAAGATATTTATAATAGTATAATTGAATTTACTAAATTTAGATTATTTTTATAATATAAGAACTATTATAAATATATAGTTAGCCTTCTAAAGCTAAGTAAATAATATATTAAGTAGTTTTTTTTAAGAAGATATCTTAATTAGCTTATATTTATTAGGCTTAAACATATATTTAAAAGAAATAATTTATTAAGCTTTTTTAAAAAATTATTAAGTTATAAAGATTAAATTTATTTATTTATAAAATATTAATATAAACTTAATATTATATAATTAATAACTTATTTAAATACTAAGGTATTAAGTTATTATATAATAAAGTAATTATTAATAACTTTTTAATATAATTTAGGATTTTAGTAAATAAAGGAAGTAAATAGTTATAAATATTTAAAAAGATAATAATTATATAAGATATTACTAATTTTATAAGAATAATAATATAATATATAATATTATACTTTTTAAGTAAAAGTACTTAATCTTTAAGAATATATATAATATTTATAAATTATTAGTAATTAATATATATAAAGTTAAGAAGATATTATAAATATTATAAGTTTTTTTTTATTTTATTAGATAGTTAATATAAATATAAGCTAATTTAAATTATTTACTAATAAACTAAAAGCTCTTAATAAAAGATTTTATATTATTTATAAAGTCCTTAAAAATATTTAGTATAATAGTATTTTAGTACTTATTTTAATACTACTAATAATAATATTAAATATAATATAATATATATTTAGAAATTATTTATAATATTAATAAATAATATATAATATCTTAAGAATATATAATACTTATTATATTATTATTAAGTATAAAGTATAAATAATAAGTTTTTAAATATCTAGCTTTAAAATAAGTTTTATTTATAAAATAATTATAAATAATAATCTAAGTCTAATTAAATATATTAGTAAAATAATAATAATATAATAATAAAATATAATAAAAAATATATACTTTATTATTTTTTATTTATTTAAGTTATTAAATAACTTATTTTTAATATCTTTTTACTATTACTAATATTATTTATTAACCTTATTATAATTATAATTTCTTAAGTTATTATAAAAGTATTAATAATATATTATACTTAAATAATAAAAAGTATATAATTTAATAAATATATTATTAAAAAAAATAAAAGTTATTTTTAAAAAAAGAATATTTATTTAATATAATATTAAATTTAATATATTAATTAGTTATTATAAATAATATATTAATAAATAAATATATATATTTTATTTTATAAACCTATTATAGTTTTTTTATTTAAAACTTTTATATTAATTATATAAATAGTATTTTTAATTAAAGTCTTTAATTAAGTTAAAATATTATTATTATATATAATTTTAAAAGTATAAATAGTATTTAAATAAATATTATTAGTATTAAATTTATAAAATATTGTTAAAAATAAAATAATAAGACTTTATTAATAATTAATATAATAATAATATTAATAAAAGAATATATAAATATTTTAAAATTATTTTTAATAATAATATTAAAAATAAAGTTATAATTTTTTTTTAAAAAATTAAAAATATCTTCTTAATAAAATAAAAAGTTAATATTAAATAAATAATATATTATAAATATATTATTAATATCTTATTAAAAATAATAATATTAATATAATATTATTTTTTAAGAAAAAAACTATATTATTAATTAAAAATATAAAAATATAAAAGAATTTATAATAAATATATAAGAAATATAAATTAATAAAATCTAATATATTATAGAATTTAATTATAGAAAATCTAATATATTATAGAATTTAATTATAGTTAATTTTTAGTAATAAAATAAAAAAAAAATTATTTTAATAAGAAAAAGTATATTTTAGTATAATAAATTACTAATATATTATTAGCCTAGTTATATACTAATATTAAATAGCGTATACTTAAATAAGCTATTTACTTTAACCTTAAGTTATTTATAATTATTATTATTTATTTATATTATAAGGCTTATAAAACTATTTAATATTTTTATAATATATAAATTATTAAGATATAAAGAAAAACCTTAAGGTAAAAAACCCTTATACCTTTTATTATTTATAATATCTTTATAATAGTTATTTTTATTTAATAATCTTTTTTATTTTAAAAAAATATTAAAAATACTATTATAAAGAAAAGTCTTCTTATAAACTAAATACTACTATAATATAATAAATAATATAACTTTTTCTTAAAGTTAATTTTATTATTATAAATATAATAAATTATACTTTTACTAATATAAAATAAACTATACTATTATATATAATAAATATAAGATAATATTACTTACTTAAGCTTTAGTATATTATTCTAGTTATATTATTTAGATTTTTATTAGACTATAAGCTAGGGCCTCCCCCCTCTTAAATAATATTACTTACTTAGGCTTTAGTATATTATTCTAGTTATAACTTAGATTTTTAGTTGTAAGTTAGGGCTTCTTTAGTCACCCCGCAGGGCTGCCTCCGGCTGGATTCGAACTAGCGACAACCCCCCCCCCCCCCCCGAAAAGGGGCCTTCCATAGCTCATGACCAGTGAGCCACGGAGGCCCGGGTCACCTATAGCCACCTTACTACAGGTAGGTACCACGCCTAGCGTGATGGGTTTGCCGGTAGCGCTATAGCAAGATGGACGCACCCAGGGTCTTAATCCGTATCTAGGTTGGGGAGGGTTTTCTACTGTCTGGATAGCACACCATGTCAAAAGCCAAAAGCTGGTTGCGCTGAAAATCGGCGTCCCTGGCGATATGGGGGATTTCCTGGTGCTAAATCCGCCCTGCAGTCAAGGATGCATCCCGCCCCCTCACTTTGCTAAGCACATTCCCTCTCACCGGTGTGAATGTTGACCACTATTTTTCCGGCTTGTATAGACGTTCCACAAGTTATTCAGCTCTGAATTTTCACCATAATATGCTGCAAGTCCTATTATGCACAGCATACTATTGATGCAACTAGTTTAGGAAAACCTTTACTTTCTTATCCATACCCCCTGTGGCAATAACACAGCGGAAGTGCGCGTTGGTGTTATTACTCTTCAAAGCCACTGCGGAGCGCGCGCCATCTCTATTCTGGCCATGGACGGTCTTGATGGCTGGAATCCATCGTAGACATGTGATAAAGCCCTCATGCACACCACGAATGACGCTCATGCACTGTCCTTTCTGATTCAGATCCCAAAAACGCAACGTTTTGTCGTCGGCAGCGGAGAAAATGTACTTGCCGCCCGGGTGAAACACCAAGGCGCTCACCCAACTGTCATGGCCAAGTAAGGTTGCAAGGCATTTTCCACTCGCATTCCACAGCTTGATGCTTTTGTCTCGTGAGCCCGTAGCGAAAAACTCGGCAGCATTTGACCAAGGCACAACCACACTCAATCCAGCCAGAGACGATAGGTACTGATAGGAACTTGGAGGAGCAAAAGCGCAACAGTTAATCGCCTTGTTGTGGCCAATCAATGTCAGGGTCGCTCCTGGACTGCATGAATGAATATCCCATAAACAGGCTGTGTTGTCTGAGCTTGAGGATAATATGAATTGGCCATCGTCAGAGGGGCATACAGATCGCACCCAGTCGTTGTGTCCCTGCAAAACTTTGACACAAAATCCTGTGGTAGTGTCCCATAGTCGTATCGTTTGATCTGCACTAGCACTTACCAACAAGTTCTTGCCGGATCCACTGCAAGGCAGAAATCTAACGGATGTTATAGCATGCTCGTGGCCACTCAGCGTCCTGATGTTGTTGTAGTTATCCGACGGATCCCAAATCTTGATGACCAGGTCAGAGCTGCAAGAGGCAAGAAACACGGCACCCTTGGGGCCGCCAAAGTCCAAGTCACGCACAGCCTGCGTATGGGCCTTGATTGTTCTTTCCAGCTCACCCAATTCCCAGTCCCAAATCTTGATAGTGCAATCGTCTGAGCCCGAGGCAAGAGAGGAAAACACAGGGTGAAACGCAACACAGTTTACGCTGTCAGTGTGTGACTCCAAGTGAAATCTGGGCTGCGATGCAGGAATCCAAGAGGCTGCATCTTGACGTTTCGAGGCGGGTACTGCGCAGTTGAGCTGTGATTCCAGATCTGCCATCCTGGCCTCCAGTTCTGCGACCTACAAGCGAGCAGACTATTAGCAAATCGCAGTATAGTAACGAGTTATCGCATTGTACTTGCCTTGGCCTCCAATCTTGAAACCGTCGTCCATTTCTTTTCTAGCAGCTGCCCGTATTGGTGAGCCTTGGCTGCGCTAAACACGTCAACCCCTAAATTAAGCTCCGCCCGGAGTGTCGAGGCAGTCGTCGTTTTGCCTTGCGCTTCCGCATAGCCAAGTATGGATTTGTGTCTGCCACGAATATCTTAAAAAAAATTGTTCAAAGGCGATATAGATAAAACATACAGTTCTTCTGCCTGTACAGCACTTAGCGACCGGCTCATGATAGAACCTCGAGGCCAGCCCTATTTGGCCCTCAGTAGTGGCAGATGTTTCAATGGCAGAAAAATGGACGAGACTCCGATTGAGCAGTGGTAGAGAGAAGTAGTTTTTTGGTCCCGCTGCGCGCCCAGACTTTCCTTTGTGATGTTCTTGAATAGTTGTAGACGGCAAAAGGAAGCGAGCAGCCGCCCAGATTAAGCTGAAATATCACGTGCCCAATTCATAAGTAATCGCCTACATAGACGACGGCTATAATAAACAGGGGTACTATTAAAGCTATAGATAGAGTATATAGTATAGGCGATAATAGCTAGTAAGGTATTATAATATTAGTTATTAATAAAAAATTAAAAAAAGGAAAAAATACTTATTTTTATTTTTTTTTATATATAAAATTAAATACCTTTTTTTATAATTATTTTTTTCTTATTAAATATTTATTATAATAAAATATATTATTAAAAGTTTTATATTTATTAATTTTTTATTATTTATATTTTTAATTAATTAATTTATTATTTATAAGTTTAAAGATTTTAATTATTAAAAATTATAAATTTAATATAATTTAATAAAACTAAAGTTTTAATTTTAATATTTTTTTAAAAAAAATAAATTAAAATTTTAAAAATTAAAATTATTAAATTAATTATATTTTTTATTATTTTAAAATTTAAAAATCTTAAAATTTAAAATTTTTAGTTTTTAGTCTTTAAAATTTATATTAAAAAATTATATATTTAAAAATATATTAACTTTAAATTTTTTAATTATTATAATAATATTTTAATTAAATTAATTTTTTTAATATTTTAAATAATTAAAATAAAATTTAAAAAAATAATATATTTTAAAATAAAGTATTAACTTTATATCTTTATAACCTAAGAATAATATATAACTATATTATACCTAAACTAATAATAAAATTAAAAAAGAACCTATTTTATATTAAATAATACCTAAAACTACTTTATAATAATAATAGCTTAAGGCTATAGTAATAAGGGTAGTTATAGTAGCTAAATTATTACTAGAGAGATACCTTAATATACCTCCCTAATAGAAATATATTATAATATACTTAATATAAGAATAACTTAATAGTATATACTAACTAAAAGGGAATTAATTAATAAGCTCCTTTTTTTAATTAAGGATAAGTATAAAAATAAAATAAAGAAAATATAATAATAATATTTATAAATATAGACTTATATAGAGGCTAAGGTAGCTTTAGCTAGTCCTTTAGTTATATAAAAGATAATCTAGTCTATTATTAAGGAAATAGTTATATAAATACTCTAGTAAAGTTAAAAAAAGCCCTAGACTTAGCTTACTTAGGTAAGATTATATACTAAGGTAGTTATAGCCTAAGGCTAGCTAGTACCTAGGGTTATACTAGTCCTAGTTAAGTATAAAAGGGAGTTAATTATTAAGGTATAAGACTACTTATAAGAAGTAAAAGACTACTCTTTATAAGAGGTAGTAAGTATAGTTAATAAGGCTATATAAGCTAATACTATTATAGTATCCTAATACCTCCCCTTTAAAGATATAGTCTTATCTTTTTATTAAGGTATAAAAGAATATATATAAGATAAATACTAGGTTAAGGCTACCTTTAGACTAGAGATATCCTTAGCCTATTAGACTTATATAATAATTATTAAAGTAGTCTTATAAAATAAAATCTCTTAAGATATTACTAATTTAATTATAATATTATTAGTCTTTAATAAAATAAATATTATTATAACTAAAGTATATTATCTTTATATTAAGACTAAAATAAAAGCCTTTTTAATTATTAGAACCTATAATATAAAAATAGTTAACTAATTATATAAAAAAGAAATATTCTTTAACTTATAAGTCTTTTAGTATAAACCCTTTTTAAAGGTAATATAGCCCTTATAGTATTTCTAATATTATTAGTATAGTTATATTAAAAAATACTATTAAAATAAGAAGAAATATAGCTAATATATATACTAGTCTTATAATATAAATAAAGTATACTTAATAAAAAAAGATTACTAAAGGAAATAATATCTTAACTATAAGGAAAAATATTTAGCCTAGTCTTAAGACTATTTAGTTATATAGTAGTATTAGGGGTATACTTAAGAGGTATACCTCTTTAGACCTACTAAGTTTAAAAGCTAAAAGACCCTAGATATTAAGGCCCTAAGGTCCTTAAGAGTATCCTCTTTACTAAAAAGGGCTAGAAGTATATAATAGTAAAGAGAGTAACTAACTAGGCCTAGCCTAGTACTAGGCTAATACCTTTACTTAATTTAAATAAATATACTAAACTTTAATAGTACCTAAGTTATAGTACTTAAACCCCTAACTCTAATAAAGATATTATAAAGACTTAAGTATATACCTAAGCTAACCTAAAAGCTACTTATAGCTAATACTAATTTTATAAAAGGCTAGGAGATACTTCCCCTATTATTTATTCTAATAGCTAGCTAAACTCCCTCTATATTAGATATACCTTAAGATATAAAGATAATTAACCTAGCCTTATTTAAGTAAATAAATAAAAATCCTTTTATAAAATACCTATAAGGATAATAATAATATTAGGCTAGCTATTTATTAGAAGAATAGCTTAAATATTATTACTATTTAAGAAGTCTTATCTAAAGGCCCCCCCCTTACCCTTATAATAGTACTATATTAGTACCTTTAGGGAGAAGGGTAGGTAATAACTTATATATATAAAAGAATTAATAAAGAAAAATAGGAAGTAGTTATAAATAAAGATATATACTATATTTAGTTCCTAAAGAGACCCCTTAATATTATAAATATCTATATAAAGCCTAAGATAGACCTAAGGTACTTTTTTAATAATATACTTTTAAGTATAGAGTTTTTATATATAATAATAAAAGACTTTAACTTATATTATTTAGACTAAGATATATATAATTAGAAGTTAATATAAGTAAATAAGATAATAAAGACTATAATATAGCTTAAGACTATCTTAATAACCTTATAAGGTACTATTACTTAGTTCTAATATAACTAATATATAAGTATATTAGACCTCTTATAAGCTAACCTAATCCTAAAAAGGAGATATATAACCCTAGACTAAAATCTTATTAGATCTAATTATACCCCTTAGCTTCTTAAACTAATTACTTATACCCCTAATACTATTATACTTATAAGGAAATAGGGTAAGGTAAATAAGTTAATTATAAAAGTAAAGACTATAGCCTAACTTCTCTCTAAGATTACTCTTTAGTTAAATAACCTATTTAAAGTAAAAAAGATATATAATTAGCTAGTAAAAATACTAGAGGAAATTACTAAGAGGGTAGTTCCTATTATAAGCCTAATATAAGACTAATAACTACCCTAGTAAACTAATAAAGTATAAGTAATAGTTATAGATATTAAGAGGAAGTAAAGGTATATACTAAAAACTAGTTTTTAGGTTAACTAGAATATTATAAGAGAGGTAAGGATATACTAGGCTTAGGCCTTAGCTAAGATATAAAGAGTATTATAGAGAATTTACCTTAATACCCTTTAAGGGACCTTAAAGTTATAAAAATAATATAAGTAAATAAAGAGGTATACTATTAAATATATAGCTAATATAATCCTAAAGCTAGTTAAACTAAGATAAAATATACTTATTAGGACTAGGGAGAAGAAGGTAGAGGTTTTAGTATAAAAGTTCTTCTTAGAGCTAGAAATAATAAACCTTATATTAATACTACCTTAAAACCCTATAGTACTATATATAGTACTAAATACCTCTTTCCTAATAATATAGGATATATTTAAAATCCTATTACTAATTATAGAATAAGAGATAGAAATAATACTATAAGGCTATATAGTATAAAACGCCTTAGGCTTAGATAGGATTCTATATAACTTCTTAAGAGCTCTAGGCCCCTTACTTCTTAAGGTATTAGTAATATTATATAATACCTTCTTAGAGACTAGTTATTTCTTATAATAATACTAGGTTAAGACTATAATAGTACTCTAAAAGCTAGGAAAAATACTAAATAAATTATATATAGTTAATAGCTAAAGGCTAATTATATTCTTAAATATAATAAGTAAGTTATTTAAAAAGATACTAGCTACTTATATTATATTTATAGTAGAGGAATACTACCTCTTACTTAAGGGCTAGATAGAGAACTAAAGGTAAAGATTAACTAAGATAGTAATTACCCTAATAGTTAAGTTAGTTAAAATAGTATAGGCCTATAATAGTATAGTATTACTCTTATAGCTAGATATAGCTAGTACCTTTAATAATATTAATTATAAGCTTTTAATAAGGAAACTTAAGTGCCTAAGTTACCTAAATAAGATACTCTAGTTATTATAGTCTTTTTTAAGTAAAAGAGTAAATAGGCTTTATATTAATAGTAAACTAATTATAAAGTAAGTAGTCTAGAGAGATATACTTTAAAGGTTATTACTATTACTAATTCTCTTTATTTTATTTACCTTATCCCTCTATAATACTCTTAAGGTAGTATTAAGGTTATATATAGTTAGATTTATAGATAATATTAACTTCTTATTAGTAGGTAAGAACTATAATAAAATAAAGGTATAGTTAGAGTTTATATAAGAGATTTATAAAAAATAAGTATACTCTTATTACCTTAGCTTCTTAGTCTTAAAATTTAAATTATTATATTTTTACTATAATTATACTATAAACCTAAGACTAATCTAGCTTAGGGAAAATATAGTTTAACTAGTATCTTATACTTATCTTTTAAGAATAGTCTTATTAAATAGATTAGGATAAAGAAAATAAATTAAAGTAATATTTATAAAAATATAGGCTATACTATAAGCCCTTTAAGGGACTATAAAGAAGTTATAAGGCTTAAAGGTTAAAGAGGCTTATAATCTTTACTTTTAAGGTATTTATCTAATTATAACCTTTAGAGTTATAATATAGTACTAGCCTTTAAATAAAACTACCTAAGGCCCTACCTACCCCCTTTATAAGATCTAGGTAAGGTACCTTTATATAGTAAGAGGGGTATTTAAAACTACCTTAATATATTATATTAAGACTAAACTTAAAGTTCTCTTATTAGACTTATACTTAATGATATAAAAGAGCTAAACCCTCTTATAATAAAAGGCTAATAAGGCTATAGCTTAATAATATTATATATTTATATAAGTAGCCTCCCTTACCTTAATTATTTAATATAAGAATAAGAGGAGAAGAAGGATAATACCCTTATTATAAGACCTTTATACTAACCTATTAAAAACTATTAATAAAAGCCTATAAAGAGACTATTATATACTAGACTAGTAAGTAATATAATAATAGTAATTAATATAAGAGTATAAGAAGATAAAAAGCTAATAAAGAGTAAAATAGCTTATCCTCTTCTTAGTCTATAAACTATTATAGTTTTATTATAAGGGATAAATAATACTAATACTTATTTCTCTTTAGTATATTAATTTTATTATTATTTAGCTTTAAATAAATAAAATAGAATTTAATACCTTTTTTTATAAATAAAGAATTTTTAGATTTAACTTAAAAGAATACTAATACTAATAAGGCCTTAAGGATATATACTATATACTACTCTATTATCCTTAGGTAAGGGACTATAATAGTCCTATATTACTTATACTATAAGATAAGTATAATATCTCTTTTATACTTAACTACTTAATCTAAAGTAAAAGAATAATAAAATAGTTATATAATTTAAGGTAATTAACCTATATATATATTAAAGATAGACTAAATATAAGGTAAAAATACTATAAAATAAGTATAATAAGATATTAAAATAAAATAAGTAATATTATTAATAGTAACTAGATATAGTTTAAATAACCTTATAGTATATTCTTAATAAGCTTAGTTTACCTTACTTAAAACTAGACTCTAATATAAATAAACCTCTTTTTTATAATAAGCTTAGCCTAGGCCTTTAATAGCTATAGGCCTAAGCTACCTCTCCCCTACCCTCTTCTCCCTTAGCCCCCCCTTCTTTACCCCCCTTAGCCTAGTTTTAGGTTAAGGCTACTAGGGTATTAATAATAAGCTATAATAAGTATAACTAGGTATAAGCCTCTAATAAGAGGTTTATAAGTATAGACCTATCTAAGAGAGATAGGCCTTTAGATAAAACTATAATAAGAGTAATATTATTACTAAATAGAGTAAGGATAGTAAGTATAATAGGGGTATTAATAGTAATAGTTAATAGGTTTACCTTACTTATAGAGTAGGTTTAGTCTTAACTCCCCTTAATAAAGCCCTTACTAGCTTTAAAATAAATATAATATACTTTTTAGTTAAAGTATTAAAAGTTAGTATAAGTATATATTATATTTAAGTTAAGCTTAGTATTATTAAAGTATTATTATTAAAAGGTAATAATAATAAAGATTATAGCTAGTATAATTTATAAATAGTTAGTATTAAGTCTATAATAAAATCTAGGTAGACTTATAGTAAGGTAATATTATTTTATTTTAGTATATATAGTATAAAGATAGGTATTAGCTATTAGGGTTAGTATATAATAAAACTAAGGAGGGACCTTAGACTTACTAGCTTACTAATTATAATAGGTTATACTACTAGAGGTACTTATATAGCTAAGGTAGGGCCTATATAGGACTACCTAGGGTATACTATAGGGAGGCTCTATATATTCTATATAGGGTATAATAAGGTTACTGCCTAGGGGAGTAGTAGTCTTACTATAGCTAGGTTAAGGTATAGTAGGCTAAGAATAGTTAAGAAACACTAGGGGGCTATAATAAGATAAAGATAAACTTATTATAATAGTAATTATAGTTAAGATTTTAAGATAAAAAAGTAACTTAGTACTAGAAACTAGGTAAAAGTAATAAGGGATTAGGGTTACTTATTATATAATAAAGGAGGAGGTATAGACTTTCTTATTAAAAATTAGTCTTATATTCTAAAGAGTAGAATTAACCTAAATATAGGCTATTAATATATAAAAATAGTAAGGGAAGAAGAAGAGGAAATATATAATTAAGATAATTAATAAAAAAAGAAAAAGAAGGCTAAAAGTAAAAAGAATTAAGGCTTATTTATCTTCTAGACTTATTAGTTAGATTAACTAGATTAACTAAATTAGCTAAATTAGCTAAATTAGCTAGATTAAATAAATTAATTAAGAAAAATAATTAAAAAATTAGTTAAGTAGTAATTAAACCTTTAATTAATATATTCTTATAATAAGATTATTATAATTAAGAATATATTCTTTTATATAATATTTATAAGTTATATAAAAAAAAAATAATAATAAATATATATATAATATATATTTAGTTATAATTCTAATAATTTTAATAATTCTAAATAATTCTAGCCTAAGGTAAGGCTTTTTATACTTATAAATAAGAGGGATAAGAGTAAAAGTATAATATACTATTACTAGCGTAGACCTAGGGCGCTTATCCGCGCCTAGGCTCCTTATACCACCTCGCGCTAAGCGCCTCGCGTTACTTTATATTACCCCGCGGCTATATAGAAGCTTATAGAAATATAAAGAGAAGTAACTATAATCTAGCCCTAGCCTTATACCTAGGCCTATATAGGCACTCTAGGTTAACCTTCCCCCCCTTAGGACTACTTACCTTACTACCTTCTTATCCTTCCTTACTAATTAAGAAGAGGGGCCTTACTAGCCCTTACTAGAAATTAATATAGAACTATAGTATTTTATAATTATATAGGTTTTTCCTCTAAGAATCTTAGTTTTTTCTTATATATATAAACTAAAGAAGTACTAGATAGATAATAAGTCTAGCTAGGGTAAATTAATAATAATAAAGTATTAACTTATAAAGTTTTAATTAATTTTAATAATATAAAATTAAAATTAAGATTAAAATAAATATTATTATAATTATATAATTAAAAGTTTAATATATATATAAAATTAATTAATTAAATATATATTTAAATAACTAATAATATTAAATTTATTATTTAAAATTAAATAAATTTAAGTTTTATAAAAAATATAATTTTAAAATAAAAAATATATATAATAAAAAAAATATTTATATTTTATTTAAAAAAACTTTAAAAA
>JAAHCF010000876.1:0-13075 GCA_038367545.1 Beauveria asiatica | reverse complement strand
TAATTATATAAGTTATTTATAGATTTATATAATTAAAAAGAATTAATAAAAATATATTATTATTATTAATAGTTTTATTAGTTATAGTTTATATAACTTAATAATTTTATTAACTATTAATAGAATATTAAATAAAAAGTTTATTAAGATTAATAAGTTATAAGTTTATATTATTAAGTTAAATATTAAATTAAATAACTTTAAAATCTAATAAATAATAGTAATTCTTAAAATAAATTATATAATTATTAAAATTAAATTATTAAAAGTATTACTAAGTATATAATACTATTCTATTAAGTATATAAGAGTATATAATATTTTACTAGTATTATATTAATATAATACCTTTATTTATATATATATATATATATTATAATTTATATACTTTTTTAAACTTACTTTATCTAGCTAACTCTATTAACTTTAATATAACTATTATACTTTTCTCCTTTTTCTCTTCTTTATTACTTACTAGTAGTAATAGTAATAGTAGTAGTAGTAGTAGTAATAATAATAGTAATATAATAAGAACTAGTAAAGAAGAATTATCAATCTAGTTTTAATATATATATAATTATTAGAAATAGTAAAAATATATCTTCTAAGTAAATTAGTAAGTATTAAGAGCTTTAATTAGTAAGTATTAAGAGTTTTAATTAGTAGATATTAAGAGCTTTAATTAGTAAGTATTAAGAGCTTTAATTAGTAATAATAGTAATATAGAAAAGGTAATAGTATTAGTAGTAAGAATAGTCTCTTTTTAAAGATATTTATATTTATATATAATTATTATATAAAATAAGATATCTCTTAAAATCTTAATTTTATATAAATAATTATATACTCTTATATATTTAATAAAATAGTATTATATACTTAGTAATATTTATTATTAATTTAATTTATTAATATATTATTTAATTTAAAAATATTAAACTAAATTATTATTATAAACTAGCCTTATAATATCTATATATAAGTATTATAATTATTATTAATTCTCTTAAAGAGAAGAAGGGAAGAAGAATAAAGTTCTCCTTATATTAAGCTACTACTTATAAGTCTTAATAGTCTATACTAAGAGTATAAACTTACTAGCTTATAGCTTAGTAATATTAAATATAAGTATTTAACTTAAGTCCTTTATATATACCTCTTCTCCCTTTTACTCTTTACTATTATATTATATAAGATATTATATAATATTATAAGTTATACTATTAAGGATTCTACTTACTTAATATTAGTAACTATATATATTATATATAATATTATTATAAGTTATTATAATAAAGTTATATAAAATATATAAAATTATATAAGTCTTATAGAATTTTTATATAATTATATTAAAATTAAAGTAATTATTAAGTTATAATAAAGTTTATATAATATATATTATTTTACTTTTATTATATATTTTAATAAGTATTTTATATCTTTTATTTTTTTATTATTATAATTAATTAAGGATATTATATATTTATTATAGTTTTCTTTATTTAGTAAATTATACTTAAAAAATTACTATAATATTAGTTTTATACTAGTATTATAAAAATATATTAAAGAATATTAGTAAATAATTAGTATTTTTACTTATTACTTTTATTATTCTTTTTTTTATAATATAGCTTTTTTTTTAACTTATATATTATAAATATTTATATTTATATAATTATTTATATAATTTTACTTTAAATTATCTTAAAAACTTATTATTATTATCTTAAAATACCTAATTTTTAATTTATTATTATATCTTTATTATATTATATTTATAATAATAAGTCTTTCTCTTCTTTTTTTATTTAATAATAATAGTAATATTAGCTTTTTAAGGTATTATTATATTTATTACTTTATAAATAATATCTTTATTTTTAGTAACTTAAATAATAAAGAATTTAATAAAGTAAATAAAGTTAACTTTTTATACTTTACTTATCTTAATACTTTTATTTATTTAATAGAATTTTAATATATACTAATATCTAATAATACTTATTAGGCTTATTATAATAAAAAGTATACTTATATATATAAACTTATACTTTTTATTAATTATTTTTATTTTTATTATATTATTATTAAAATAGTTTTATTAATTAATTAAAATAAAGTTATTAGTATATTTATTATTAATAAAAAATAAAAAAAAGAGTATAAATTCTTTATTATCTTAGTAGATTTTATTTATATTATATATTACTTTAATAGTACTTTAAATATTACTAAAGCTAACTTAAATACTACTCTTAATACCTTTACTCTTTAACTATTACCTAACTCTCTAGACCTAATATTACCTAGCTTTTAAGTTATATTTACTTTTCCTTTCTCTTATAATTATAATATTTAAAATAATATAAGTTTTTTTATTAGTATATTTATTATTAGCCTTTAAATAAGCTTCTAAACTTTTATTATAAGTTTCTTAATTATTTTTTATATAATATTTACTTATTAAATATAAACTAAATAATATATATTTTAAGAAAATATAATAATTATTTTTATACTATTATAAACTTTTTATTATTATATTATTAAGTATTAAAATAATAACTAATAAAACTTCTTTTTTTATTATAACTTTTATAATTAAAACTTTTCTTATTATTATTATTATTATTATTATTATTATTATTATTTATACTCTTTTTATTTTTTCTCTTATTATTACTTTTTATATTATTACTTTTACTTATTTTTAATAAAAAAGCTCTCCCCTTTTAAATAAAACTTAAGCTAAAATCCTTAAAATTTACCCTTACTTTATACTAATTAAAACTTTAATTATAGTTATTAATAAGTTATTTATATTTTTATAGTTCTTTTATATAGTTTTTTTATAATATTAATATATACTCTTTTATATTAAAAAGATTTTTTTTTATTTTTTTTAACTATATAAGTATAAATTATATATACTAAAAAACTAAGTATAAACTTAATAAAGTTATAAGTTAAAAGTTAAGGCCTTTTATAATATAGTATTATTAATATAAATAAATCCTTTTAATTATAATTTATTATTAAAGTATTATTCTATTAGTATTATTTAAAGATAATTTAGTATTATATTATATATAAATTATTATTTATATAAAAATTACCTTATTTTACTTTAAAATTATAAAATATCTTATAATCTTTTAGTATAAAAAAAGATTTTTATATAAATATATAATAATTAACTTATTTTACTAGTACTTCTTATACTTTATTATAATTATATTAGTTTTATATATATAGAAATTTTTTAACTTAATACTTAAGTACTAATATAAAACTAATATTATTATTTACTAATATTAGTTTTAGTATTTAATTATTATAAATTTAAAAAAGTAAAGAATTATTAATAGTCTTTTTAATAAAATTTATATAAAATATCTTATATAAGTTCTTTAGTATATTAAGTAGTATAATAAATAATATTAATATATTTATTACTATATACTTTAAGTAAATCTAGTTAAGTTTCTTATTAAGGTATAATATTATAATATTTTATAAAAATAGTTAGACTTAATTACCTTTTCTAAATATCTTTATTAATTATTAAGTTTTATTAGTTAATTCTTTTTATTATTATTATATAAAAGCTATTATAGTCTAAGCTAGCTTAATATCTTAATAAATTTATTTTATAAATACTCTAGTATATTTTAATAGTAACTTAAATAGTATTATAAAAATAAAATATAATTATATTAGGTTTTTATTATAATTATATAAGGGGAAGTTTAAGTTTATACTTATTATTAAAAAGTCTTTATTATTTAATACTTATTATACTATAAATAGTTAGTATATTTAATTAAATTATAAGTAAAATATTAATATATATAAAATAGCTTATACTTTTTAGTTTACCCTTTTTATTTTATTATTTATTTAAAGGTAATATATAATTAAAAGAAGTTATTTAGTATTTATTAGTTAGTAAATAATATACTAGAACTTACTAATTTAATTAAAGTTATAATTACTAATTATTTATAATAAAAACTTATAAAACTATTATTAATAAAAAAAGAATTATATAATATAATCTTTTATTATTATAAAAAATATAGTTTTTAGTTAAATAAATTTTAATAAGTAATTAATAATAATTATAAAGTATTATAGTTCTTTATTAGTATAAGCTAATAACTTTATTATAAAATTTACTAAGATTTATTATTAATACTAGTTTATTACTAGAATTAGCTAAAATAAGCCTTAATATAACTTTCTTAACTTATAAGCCTTAAAGTAAAAGTAGTTTTATATATAATATATTATATTTAATAATATTTTATATTAATAATAAGATATTATAAGTAATATAAATATTAAGTTTTTACTAAAGTAAACTAAGATAAGATTTATATAAACTTACTTAATTAGTATTATAATAAAAGACTTTTATTTTAATACTTATAAGTATTTATAATACTAAAGATAATAGTATATTAAAACTATATAATTTACTATTTACTCTTTAGAGTTTATTTTTAATAAGAATTTCTTTATATTATTATAAATTACTATAATTTTATAATAATAGCTAAGATTTATCTTTATAGCTATTTATTAGAGAATATTAAGGTCTTTATTTATAAATAATAATAATAAGTTAATATAGTTTAAATAGTCTTTTAATACTATAATATTAATAAAGTATAATATTTCTATTAATAGTTTATTTAACTTATTTTTATATACCTCTTATTAGCTAAAGGTATTAAGTTATATTACTAATAAACTAAGATAATAGTAAAGTTTATAATAAAATATAAATAAGAACTTTATTTAGTAAGCTTAGTATTTTAATAATAAGTATAGTTTTATAAAGTATTTAAAGTTCTTATAATTAGTTAATATTATAAAAAGTAATTCTTACTCTCTTAATTCTACTTCTTATATATATAAATAATTTATAATTACTAATAGCTTTTTATTATAAATTATATAATTATATTTTAGTATTATAAGCTTATAAAAGTAATAAGTAATAAGTTATAATATATTATTATTATTTAATTAAAAAAATAACTATTTAAATTAATATTAAAATAATTTATTTTTATTAAAGTATTTTTTATTAGATCTTAAAGAGTTAAGTAGGGCTTAAATAAAAATAATAACTTAAGCTATTTAAATACTACCTTTTCCTCTATACCTTAAATAAAGGGTATATACTTTTTAGTTAGATAAATAAATAGCTTTATTATTAAGGTAAAGTTTAAGAAGAACTTATAATAAAGGTTTATAAAATTAAAAAAGCTATATACCCCTTTTATAATCTTTAAAGCTTTTTATTTATAAATAGCCTAAACCTTTTTTAAGTTTAATATTAATAATATACTAGTTATAATAATAAAACTTAAGTATTTTATAATCTTAATAAAGAATTTATACTTTTTAAGGTTAAAATAAAGTCTAGTATCTTAAAGCTTTTAGAGGATAATTAGAACTTTTTTTTTATAATTTACCTTATTTCTAGAACTATAAATAAGAATATTATTTAAGTAAATAATAATATAGTTATTTAGTATATTTTTTAAAATATAATTTATATATTATAAAAATATAGTTAAAATACTAGATAAACTAAAGGGGTAGACTAGCTACTTAAGGAGTCTAAAATATATCTTAAAGGCTATATATTTCTTAATACTAAGCTTTATTTATAACTTATAAAAGACTAAGTAAATATCTAGCTTTATAAACTACTTTATAGTTAAGAGGATATAGAGTATTTCTTTAATTAATAGTAATAAGTAATAGTTATCCTCTAATATTATATTTTACCCTTAGTAATTTATATAAAAATATTAACTATTATTAAACTTCTAAATAAGTAAAACTAATATAATAATAAAAAAGGAATTTACTTTAATTTAGCTTTTATTTAATAAAAAAATAAGTTATTATTAAAGTTTAAAAAGCTAATTATAAGGTATTTAATAAAGTTATTTATATAATAACTATTTTTTAGAACTATTTACTTATATTTTTATTTTTATATTATAGTTAAACCCCTTATAATATAATAATAATATTATAATATTTTCTTCTTTAAATAACTTTTTATATTACTAATATATTATTAATAATAATTTAAAGACTATTAAATAGTACTTAAGAATAGTATTAAGCTTATAAATACTTATAATAAAAATAAATATTTTCTTTTAGTTAATATTAAAATCCTATTTTAACTATTTATAGAAATATTTATTATATTTTTTATTAATTTACCCTTATTATCTTATAAGATATTAAGTACCTTTATAATTTAATAATATAAGAAAAACTATTACTATTAAGGTACTTTATTATACCTATATTATACTTAACCTAGATAAAAACCTATACTTTATACTTATTTATATTAATATTTTTACTTCTAATAAGTATTAATAGTTACTATATAATAATTTTCTAATAATAAGTCCTTAAATTATACCTTTAATATATATAT
This sequence comes from Beauveria asiatica, assembly GCA_038367545.1. NCBI lineage: Eukaryota > Fungi > Ascomycota > Sordariomycetes > Hypocreales > Cordycipitaceae > Beauveria > Beauveria asiatica. Next base: position 6,591 of record JAAHCF010000876.1, on the reverse strand, counting down.
ATATATTATCTTTATTTCTTAAAGATACTTATATTATTAAATATATTAATTTTACCCTTTTATTATATATATATTTAAGTCCCCCCTAAGTTCTTAACTCTTTTACTTATAATAGTTATATATAATTTTATATTATTATTATAATAGTTATTATAATATAATAATTAGTATATATTTAATAATATTTTTTATTAACCTAAACCTTATAATTACTTTAATTTATACTTTATTTAATCCCTTATAGTATTACTTACTTTTAGTATATTAGGCTTTTAAGAAGAAATAGAAAATTAGAAAGGGGTGCCTTTAGCTAGATTTAAACTAGTAATTTATATACTAACCTATATAAAACTCCCTAATATAGAACTACTATACTATAGAAGCTAGAAATATTTATTACTTAATAAGATTAAGTTAAGAGCTATTTATTACTTATTAATAATATAAATTATCTTTCTTAAAGATAACTTAAAGAAGATATAATATTATTTTATATTTAAGAGTAGCTTATAATAAATAAGCTAAGATAACCTTAATATTATAAAATAAGAGAGTATAAGAATTATATATAAGAGAATTAGAAATACTTAGTTATTAATATTTACTTATACCTTAATTATATATATTATTTAGAATTTTAAAGAGTTTCTTATTATAATTTTAATTACTTACTTTATTAATAATAATATTTATTAAAAATATAATATAATAGTTATTTCTTTATTTATAACTTTATAGTATTTATAATTTATATTTACTAAAATATTTATAAGAATATAGGTTTTTAAAATAACTAATATAAAAAATAGTTTTATATTTATTTTATTAATTATATTATCTTATATTATTATTATTAAAGAGATAGTTTTTATTATAATTTATATATATATATTTACTAATTATTAGTTTAAGAGGAGTTTTTTCTTTAAGCTTCTTTATTTTCTAAATTACTTTTTTTAGTCTTATTATTTACTTATATAATAACCTAATTAACCCTTATATTAAGATAATAAGTAAAGAGTAAATAGTATTTTCTAATTTTATAGTTATTATAATTATAATAAAGATAAATACTAGTTTCCCTTTATTTCTAAAAAGTCTTATTTAAAATCTAGTTTATATATTTCTTAAGTCTTTAAGAGAATATTAGCTTTATATTAATTATTATTAAAATCTAAAGAGTATTAATATTACTTATTAGTATATTTTCTTTTTAGTTAGTTTATTAAACTAGGTTATTTTATTAAAAAGAAGGCTAGTATTATTCTTTAATTTAATAAGATTTAAAGTTTACTAATAACTCTTATAGCTCTTATATAATAAAGTTATAACTTATTCTAAGGATTCTTTAGCTTATTATTAGCCCCTTTATAGTATTTAAAAGAACTAGTTAGAGCTTAATAAGCTTAACCTTATTATTTTAAAGTAAATTATTAGTTAAAGTAAGCTTTTATTTAAAGTATATAAAGAAATAAAAAAAAAAAGGTTCTTTCTTCCCTTATTTAAAATAATTAAGCTTTATTATTATAATCTTATACTAGTAAAGGTTATTAAATACTATTTTTAAGTATATTAAGAAAATTATAAGATTTAATTTACCTTAATACCTTTTTACTTTAAAATAAACTATTATCTTAAGTTAAGCTTAGATACTAAGGTTTACTTAAATATATATAAACTATATCTTAAGTAAGCTAATAAACTTTATATTAATTTTTAACTTATAAGTAATTACTTATCTTTATTTTATAAAGGTTTTTTAATTATTATTATATTTTTTCTTTAAAAAAGTAGTTTTTATCTTATTTTTATAATAATAATAGCTAATATAATTAAGAATAATATTAGTATTTTATTAGTTATTATTACTTAATTACCTTATAAATAAACTAATTACTTTATAAGTAACTATATATCTTTTACTTATTTAGTATTCTAGTTTATTAAGACTATATACTATTTTTATAGTTTTTTATAAGTCTTTATTAAGTCTTTATTATAAGGATTTTCTTAAAGGTTTTTTATATTAGAGGAATTTTAGTATTATTAGTAAAGAAAATTAATTATTATAAACTAGTCTTATAGTATTTATATATAAGTATTATAATTATTATTAATTCTCTTAAAGAGAAGAAGAGAAGGAGAATAAAGTTCTCTTTATATTAGGCTATTATTTATAGGTCTTAATAGTCTATACTAGGGGTATAGACTTACTAGCCTATAACTTAGTAATACTAGATATAGGTATTTAGCCTAAGTCCTTTATAATTATAAATATATTAATTCTTTTAAGAAATAAATAATTAATTAAGTTTAAAAAAACTATATTAAAAAACTTTTTAAAAATAATTTTCTTTCTTAATATATTATAATTTATACTTAATTTAATAAAATTACTAAATTTTATAAAGTTATTTAATAAAATAAATAATTACTTTTATATTAAAAAATTATTAATAATATAATAACTTTAATAATTATTATTAAAAAGAATTAATAATAGAAAAATAAATTTTATTTATTAAAAAATAACTTAAATAACTTTTATAAATATCTAATATAAAACTAAGTTATTTTTAAAAATATTAAACTTATTTAAGATTAAGTAAAAAGTAAGATTTAATAAATTAATAAGAAAATATAATAAAAACTTTAAAATATAAAAATAAAATATTAATAATAAAAAAAAGTATATAAAATATTATTATATTTTTAAAAAGAATTAAATTTAATAGTAATTATATTAAGTTTATTATTAAATCTAACTTTATTATTTATATTATTTTTACTTAAAAAGAAGATAATTTTATTAGTATTAAACTTATAAATAATAATAAAGAAAATAAGTAAATTAAACTTTTTTTAAAAAATAAAGAATCTCTTTTATAAAAAGTAAAACTATTAGTATTATTAATATATTATTTATTAAGATATTATAATAAATTAAAAAAATTATAAAAAAGAAAATAAATTAATATAAAAAAGTAATAAAAATATAAATACTTTTAAGAAAATAATAAGTTATTTAAGTATTATATTAATATAATTATATATTATAAAGTTAAATATAATTTTAAAGTTATTTATTAAAACTATAAATAGTTTAAGTAATAATAAAAAGAGTATTATTATTATAAAAAGTACTTATAATAACTTTTATACTAATTCTAAATATTAAATATTTTATTTTATATATTATTATAAATACTTTTATAATTAAATAACTTAAATTATATATATTAAATAATAAATATATAGAATAATTAAATAATTATAAAAAGATTATTACTATTTAAAAGTTTAATATTTAAATAAAAGTAATTAAGACTAATCTTAATAATAATATAACTAATATTTATATAATTAGAATCTTATTATAATAATTACTTAAAAAGAATATAAAATTATAATATAGAATATAATTAAAAGACTAAAAAAAAGAAAATACTAATATAATAAGAATATTACTATTTATATAAAGCTATTTTACTATTTATATTAAGTTATATATCCTATATTCTACTTATACTAGTATAGTACTTCTCTTTTAGTATATTTATATATAAAATATTATATACTTAAAAGAAATTATTTAAATAGCTAGATTCTTTATTATTTTTAACTTTAATATATATATAATTATTAAAAATAGTAAAAATATATTTTTAAGTAAATTAGTAAGTATTAAGAGCCTCTATAAGAGATAGTAATAATAAAGAGGGGTTATATTAAGGGGGGTTATAGTAAATATAATACTATTTTAAAAGATACTTCTAATTTATATATAATTTACTTATAAAGTAAGATACCTTAAAAATATATTAGTTATTTATATATAACTTTATATAAATAATAAAATAGCTTTATATAAATAGTAATACTTTATAATAATAATATCTTTTTTAAAGCTTTTAAAGTTAAATATAATATTTAATTAATAAAACTTTAAGAATAAGTAAATAATATAATTTATACTTTAATAGGTTTAATTAAAAAAATATTATAATTATTTATTTTTATATAAAATTCTAATTATATATAAAAGTAATAAATTATAAGTTAAGTTATTAATAGTTTCTTTATTTTTATTAAAAATTACTATTAAAATTATATATTATTTATAAGATATTAGTATTAATAATAAATATATTATTATTATTAATTTACCTTAGCTAAACTAATAATTTATCTAGTACCTCTTTAATTTATATATATAAGAGAAACTAAAGCTTTTAAAGAAAAACTTATATAATTATAATTAACTATAATTCTATATTAATTTCTAGTAAAGACTAATAAGACTTCTTTTCTTAATTAATAAGTATAAGTAAATAAGCTTATAATAGCCTAATATATTTATATAAGTATAAAGCTAAAACTAGTTTATAGTTACTTCTTTTAATATTCTTATAAGCTTTTATATAACTATAAAGTAATATAAGGCTTTTAATATAAAATATTATAAAGAACTTAAGTATAGTTAAGTATCTTAGGACTATACTAGTAATAAAGTACTATACTTTTACTTTTATCTCCTTTATTTTTCTTTAAATCTTTTATATAAAAAGCTATATTTTAAGTTAAAATTATTAAAACTATAACTATATATATATTTTTTATAATTTATAAATATTATATAAAAAGATATATTTCTAAATATATAAATATTATATAAAAAGATATATTTTTAAATATATAAATTTTATTATAAAAGTATATTAATTAAAAAACTAATTATTATTTAACTAATCTTTTAATTATTTTTCTTAACTAATATATTTAATTTAACTAATTTAACTAATTTAATTAGTTTAGTTAGTTTAGTTAATTTAACTAATAAGCTAAGAAGATAAATAAACTTTAACTTTTTTTAGTTTTAGGTTTTTTTATTTTTTTTTAACTATTTTAACTATATATTTCCTCTCTTTTTTCTTTAATTATCTTTATATATATACTATATATATTTAGGCTAATTCTACTTAGTAAAATATAAAACTAACTTTTAATAAGAATATTTATACTTTTTTTATTATTATAAAATAAATACTCTTAATTCTTTATTACTTTTACTTAAGTTTTAAAGCTAAATTACTTTTAGTCTTTAAATTATAATTATAATTATATTTTATTATAATAAGTTTATTTTTATTTTATTATAACTTTATTATATTTTTAAGTATTACTATTTATATAATACTATTTTATTATTTATCTAGTATTAGTACTTAAATTTATAAGTAAACCCTATATAAATAAAAGTATTTTTAGTATACTACTAAATTTATACTAAGCTAGGCTATAGCTTAAAAAATAGTATATCTTTACTATATATAATATAGCTATTATATTTATATATTTTTAGAGTTTCTTTAGAGATAATACTAGTAATAATAGTAATAATAGCGATAATAGTAATAATAGTAATAATAGTAATAATAGCGATAATAGTAGTAATAGTGGTAATAGTAGTAGCTAATCTTAAAGATACTTCTATTTATATAGGGTTTACCTATAAATCTAGGTACTATATATAATACTATATAAATAGTAAAATAGTACTATATAAATAGTAATATATATATTTTTTAACTAGTCTTAACTTATTTTTTACTAATTTAGTTATAATAAAACTATTTCTTTTTTATTTAATATTTATATTAAGTTTTATATAAAGCTTCTTTATAATAAGCCTTAAATAATTTTATATAAGCCTTACCTTAACTATATAAGTACCTTTAATAATATAACTTATTATAATTAGTAGGTTAATAGGTCTTTAATCTTTATTTAGTTTTATTATATACTAATTTTAAAATTTAAAATTTATTTTTATATTATATATATTAAAATAAAATAATTTTATTTTATTATAATTTTATTTTAATTTTATTATAACTTTATTATAAACTATTTATAAATTATATTAATTATAATCTTTATTATTATTATTTTTTAATAATAATATCTTAATAATACTAGACTTAATTTAAATATAGTATATATTTATATTAATTTCTAATATTTTAATTAAAAAATATATTATATTTATTTTAAAACTTAAAATAGCTTTATTAAAAAAAGTTAAGATTAAACTTATTTTATAAATAATATAAACTTATTAACTATTATTATTAATATTTTTATTATATTTATTATTATTATTTTATTTAATAATTATATTATTTTTATAATAGTTTTATTTAAAGACTTATTTCTTTTAAATAAGTTTATACTTAAGGATCTTTTAATAAAGTTTATATTTAGTTATACTTATTATAGCTTATTATTAATACCTTAATAGTTTTATATTAATTAAAAGTTAAGGAAAAAAGAGAAGAAGAGGTTAAAGAAAATAAAGAAAAGAAGGAAATAACTTAAATTTATAGTTATTAAAAATCTAAGCTAAGTTTATTATAAAAAAAGATTTATTTATATTTAAATTTAAATTTAAATAAAATAAATTAAGTTTATTAAAAATATATTATAAAGTTATTTAAGTTATATTTAATTATTATTAATAATATTATTTATTATATTTTAATATTTTATTATATTTATTTTATAATATATTTATTTTATATTTAATTTATA
>JAAHCF010000875.1:0-13117 GCA_038367545.1 Beauveria asiatica | reverse complement strand
ATGTGACTATCAGTATTCCGAAGCCTCACTCGGTTGGCGAATCTTGGCTCGATTGTGTACTCCTTGCCTAATTTGCTCTTGGAGCTTGATTCCCTCCTCCCTGGCGGCCCTCAACTGTTTCTCGGCATACACAACCGTAAGCGTCAGTTCAAGAAGGATAATGAAACATTGCTCGTCGAAATGAAATGGAGGCGGCACAGTCAGAACCGAAAATACGCCTAACGCAGCAGTCAAAGTCCCAGCGAGCGCATTTATCAGACCAAGCATAAGACAGCAACGTCGACTCCAAGCCTGCTTGCATGTTCGGACCGATTGTATAAAAAAAGCAGCCGCACAAGTCAAGTAAATCCAGCCCGGAAAGACCCATAGCGCAGCATACCCAGAAGGTCCGATTGTATGTGGTGGACAGTATGATGAAAACCCAGTCGTATGTAGGTGATAAAAGTGGACATCAGGAGGCATTTGTATTGCATGCTCTTCCGCATCACCGGGAGTTGAAGAGCACCCGGAATGGAAAAGAGCGTAGAGGTCATGCCGACCACCTGCACGCCCAATTCCTGTCTCATACTAGCTCGACCAGGATGGGCGGCCATCGGACATCAGCAACCAGCGGATCAAACACTCCAATTTCTAGCAGCTGTGTACCACATCGCTCGAATTGCTGGCAAGGAGCTCTATTTCTCTGGACTTTAGGTGTGGCTGTGAACGTAAAGATAAATCTCGCCGCTTTCTGCACCATCCAACAACAAGTATCCGATGCAGACCGCCTCTTTCATGATTATCCTTGGCAGAAATTATCTTGGAGATTTCGTGTATGCTCCGGGATGGCCATGTTGATCCCGTTATTGCTCCTGGCTGGCCAGCGATTAATTTGGACATGCACGCCACACGTAGACCCAGGGCAGACATGGGTTTGGACTGAACCCTTGTTTTACCCGCGAACAGCCTTGTGGGCCGAGAAGCAAACGTCAGGCCGTCAGGTGTACTCCTGTGTATTTATAATGTCACATGCCCGGTATCGTCCTCGCTTCATCTAACTTTCCCAACTTCTCCCTGCTAACTGCTGACCATGGGTGTCCCCATGGGTGGGGCAGCTGGAGTCGACTCGGCTTATCATTCTTCCGGAGGGGTCCAAGATACTGTTGACCCCGCGGATACGATTTTGACGCCCCAAAGCAAAATGTACCGTACGATAGCCCTCACGGACGACCAAGTCAGACTTGTTTCAGAGATGGCAGAAACGGTGAACAAAGAATCCAAGGGTGAAGTTCTCGACCCCGAAAGAAGCAAAGTGCTATACGAATCACTGTCACGAGAAACTTTGATGGTGTGCTGTTCCCTTATCCTCCTACATGCAGACACTGACTAGGACACAGAAAGAGCTACGACAGCTTCACCTGCCATCCGGAAAAGTCGAAGTCACACGCATGACGACCAAGGCCCGGAGGTTCGACGTGAAGGATTCCGACGCTGTACTAGCGATCGAGTTGGCGGATTCAAAAGCAGAACGTTATGCCCAGATTCGCTCGCCTGCCGACATCCCCTACCAATGGCCGAGAAACGAGGCGCCCATGCTGACCAAGGATTGGAGGTTGGAAAGTGATGAAGATATCTACTTGTTCTTGTTAAAATTCAAAGTAGAACGGTAGAGCAAGCGAAGGTCAGGATGAAGGACTCGTTTGCCGATTTAGTGCAAGAAGGTTCTCTGATACGCATCTCCTCTTTAATTTGAATTAGTCTGCTGTGTGCGGGATCGTCGTCCCATTTGAGCTCATTTTGCGGTCATAGCATGTTATTCAGCGTGAAGTAGTCGGTGGGAATGCCAAGGCGCAAATCATCAACGCAACTGCCGGTGCTATCGTCTTGTGCCGCATCGTTTGCGGGTGCGTAAACGTTGGCTGATGTGAGCTCTTGATATGGTGATGGCATGTTATCCAGCGTGAAGTAGTCGGTGGGAATGCCAAGGCGCAAGTCATCAACGCAACTGCCGGTGCTATCGTCTTGTGCCGCATCGTTTGCGGGTGCGTATCCGCCGCCCGCGTTGAGATCGCCTGGTGGTGACATTGAGTTGTCTGACCGAAAGGTGGGGATAGTGTCTGCTTCATCAGGCTGTGCCTCGTAATTTGCCTCCGTTGGCGGTTGAGATTGGTTCGAAAATTTCAGCCTTTTCGCAGGGGGAGTCATATTGCTGCAATAAAACCATTTCACAAACTCGTCAAATATGTATTGCAGATATTCGTAGGCCGTTGTTTCGAGCTTCTTCCAAGGGTCATCCTCCGCAAGTTCCCCAATTTGAACAGTCGTTTTCGCACCGTCATGTCTCAGTCTGTTGTCAAATTTATCGAGAACCTCCTTCGTCCGGTTTTGCTCATAACTATTTTGTTAGTGTTCTATTGCGAAATGGACGTCGAATGTACTCACTAAGAACGGCACCCGGCGTCTAGCAAGAAGACAGCGCTGAGTGAATGTTTGTCCCAGACACGCTGGAGATTCTTCGCACATAAGATAAACCGGTCAACGTTGCTTGTGATTTCTGATCTGTTTACAGTCGGGTTATGACGGGCCACGGCATCCATAATTGCGGCTTTCGCCGTTTGTTTAGTGAATTGGTCGGATTGCGATCGTTGCTCGTTTTTGGTCAAATAGAGCTGAAGGTGCCGAAGACCGAAGCAGCGTGCCCGAAATTCGATTTGGGAGAGTTTCGTCTCATCATCACAACTCTTCAAGGCAGAGTAGAGGTCTGAACCGGCGGTCCGACGACGGGAAAAGAATAACTCTGCAGTGTATCTACAGAGGGCTTGAACTTCTCCCACATCCTCCAGTGTACGAGGAAGGCGCTTCTGCCCACGATGCCGTCGCGGCGGTTTCACAGTGGTCCGTAGTGACTGTTGAGAGACAGATTGCCGGGAGACTCGCGGCGAGGATAGAGCAATTGACAGCGACTCTGTCGGGCTAAGTTGTCTGGAGACTCGTGGCGAGGACAGAGTAGTTGACAGCGACACTGTCGGGCTGGATTGTCGGGACACTTGCGGCGAAGATAACGTGGCTGGCGGCGCATCTTTTGAAAGCGTTTGCTGTCTGTGGGTGTTTTGCTGGGGAATCGTTGTTGATAAAGAAATTAGCTCCGATGTTTGTCCCGATGCTATAGTTGGAAAAGGCTTCAAAGACGTGGGAAACGCATGAGAGAAGCAGCCGGCCTGCTCGTGTAGCCTTTGGTGGAAGAGTTCGGGCTCTAGCTGGGGAAGTAGCTCGGCGGTGTAGCGGAGAAAAGCCAGTTTCGTGCCTTTAGAGAACCGTGGCCAGTAATCGCTGAGAAACTTCGGTAAGAATTCTGCGTTATTGAGCACTTGCATTTTGGAGAACCTTGCATCATGCTGAAATACTGCATGACATGTAAATGGAAAGTTGGACTGAGGCAACATGGGAGGCGCGAAAAGCACGTGACACGGGAGAAGTGGATAAAGAAGTGGGTAAAAACTGCATTTGCATTTTCTATCCACTTTTTACTGCTCATGCTATGTCGGGGAAGGCCACCGCGTTCGTTTTGGGCCGGTGGAGTAGATTCCAAGCCTATTTATGGGGACCTGCACCAATCAAAAGGCCGCGGAATCCTCAGGCGCTTTACGCTAGACCAAAAGCTTACAGACAAAGCCGAGTACCCGTGGGCCAGCGCAAAAGCACGGAAACCTGAGGGGCTCTTGGCTCTCCACTATCGCGGCCGACATGTCTTCAGTTATCAGCTCAAATTCGATTGCAGGGGTCAAGAATAGTCCTATATAGTAGGCGAGTGATTCGCGGGCAGAAACGTCCTTCGTGCAGTCCTCCCTGGCCCTCAACATGGAGCAGTTCGACGCAAAAGCAGACTTCATTGAACTTGCGGTTGATTGTTCACTTGGCATCCTCCTATATGTTGCCATCATTTACCAGCGGTGCTGTCACCTCCCTGAAATCCGCATGCAGAAGTGGTGGTACCACATCTTTCCTATCCTTTTGTCCGCTTTTGTTCTTGGTAGCGGGCTGTGTTTACTTTTTTCCGCGATTACACGCAGCCCCGACCCGTGGAGCGGGATCTGGAAGGCAACGATGATCTTGTGTCTCACTGTCTCTGAGGTATGCCACTTTCCATAGCCAAATAATCATGTAAGCTGACAACCACTGGTATAGCTATATCCCACTTATAAATTGTTACGTTTCGAAACACTATTCATATACTGTGTTGTCATCTTGATATTACCAGCAGCCTGGATCGTCGTCAGTCTTTGTCGAGAGCGATATTCTGCGGTATGGGCCTTTCCGGGCTGCACTTGCTTAGTTTGTGCGGCTGCACTTTTTGAGAAAGCGATGCTACGATGCAAGACGACTGAGACTCGACGTGGCTGTCTTGTACTGAGTTTGAGGAGTGCATTTGAGGGGTCGCTGAGTATCGTACTGGGTATGGTTTCACTTCTGGTTGGGCCGCTTCCAATCCATTTTACTTTGCAATATTTCATCCTCTGCCTCGGCATTGCGCTTAGGACGATAATTAAGGAGTGCGTTGCCCGGGCAGAGAGAAAGAAGAGCGCCAAACGTCAAATAGACATTGCGCAAGGAGTGCACAATCGAGACAACGTTCGCCGGAGGGATCAGACTTCAGATGACCCTAAAGCACATGTGCCCGGATCGGTGGGGTATATGCAACGAGTAGAAGGGCAAATATAGCGAATAAAAGTTTACATTACATATTTACTCTCGCTGTTTATACTCTTTTTTTAGCACGTGTGGGGCGCGGGGACTGCGAGCCTACCTACATAGATTCGCGACACCACCCCTCCGTAGTTCCCAGCGAGCCTCTCCATCTCTTCCAGTCACTAACGGAGCAATTCTGGGTCTGCCTCATCTTCCAGCGAGCACACAGAATCTGCTACAACTGCGAAGATGCACGAGCGAGCCGAGGGAGTTGAAGCTTCTGAGATGACTATCGCGGGGCGTGACTTCGAAAGACACAGATCATCTGCATGATGGTAAATGCACCTCATTTGCTAGCTTTATATGTACTAACTTCCCAAGTCCTACTACAGGCTCCGAGGCTTTCAGGGACTACAGGCTCCAGTACGCCACTTTCTGCTAACTTGTTGCTGGTTTTAATGCAATCAGTCAGACGATCTGCTTTCGGCCGACAACATACTTTTCAACGCCCCGGTCCAGAACCCTTTGAGAATTCTCGATCTGGGAACTGGATCTGGAATCTTGGCGGGGTAAGTGCCTGGAATGCGTCTCAGTGCACAACTCACACCATGACAGAGAATTGGCGAAACGCTTCCCCGCCGCACTCGTGATAGGAGTTGACATTTTCGCGACACGACCAGCCGAATTTCCATCGACTTGCGAATACCGACGCGGAAACAATGAAGAAAAGCCGGAGTTTGAAGACGGCTCTTTCTGTTTCATCGTTATGCGGAATCTTGGAGGATATTTACGAGGTCCAGATCTACTTTACCGCGAGATTCTACGCTGCCTCAAGCGAGGAGGCTATTTTGAACACAGCGAGATAGACTTTTTACCTTCGTCTTCCGAGACGCCACATAGTCGCTGCATGAAACTTCTACGTGATGGACAAGACCGGCGCTCTATTCCAGTGGTCCAACACTACGAGATGAAGGCATGTTTTGCTCAACTCCATGGCTTGAAGGTCGCCATAGCCAAGGATCTGCGTGCTTGGTTTGAAGACGCCAAGTTTGAGGATATCACCTCTAAACACGTCATGCTCTCAGGATTCGATGTGAAAGGAGACATCGAGAACCGTCTCGCGCGTCTCGATTCCTTTTTTGCGGAAGTTCGCTGCCGATGTATGCATCCTCTGAACGACAAAGAAATGTTTAATTCATGCTCTTTGCTGCGCGTTAAAACCTTTGACAAACGGTGAGACAATTCGAATATTACGAGAAACGTTATCTAACGCTATTAGCATTATCGTATACGGCCAAGCCCTGTAAAGACAGCAGTCAAAACAACGACCAGTCAGGGCGTAGCTAAGCCCTCAGATAATGCCTATACTTTCCTCCAAGAAAAACAACGCACGCCCGCGATCGATACAGTATACTTCACACAGTGATCACCAGTGACCTGTTTGTTGCCAGCCCCGTAACATGACCCTCACGCATGCACGCCGAACGAGGGTCCCAGATGCCAGACCAGCTCTTCTGATTACCACCGAACTTTCCGCGAAAGTGCTCGCCACCTTCAGAACACCGGCCTCATACATGCGTCAAGGACTCATCTCAATTATGCTTGCGAATCCGCAACTAGCAAGCAGCCTGCCACAAAGGGGGCGGCCGTCTTCTGGGCCGCAAATAGTCTAACATGTCACACAGTTAATACAAACACTGCCCAGAGACCCCGCAACCAATTGATTCGATTTGTGACTCGTCATTCGACGGCTCAGCAACTGCGGAATGGCTGCCGTCGACTCCGGCGCCAGCCGGAACAGGTTCTCGTTGCTCACACTGACTTGCCTTCGCTGCGCGAGCTAGCCACGTAGCCAATGCTGCACACCGTGTGACAGCTTCACCCCAGCCCTCCTCTGATCCTTCCGTCAATGGTGTCGCAGTGCATGGTTTACCACTACTCGGCCTGAACAATTGACGCGACCTGCAATCAGAGACCAGGCATCGGTAGAAACGCATGGTCGAAAAATGAGACGAGACACGCTAGCATAAACGACAGCAACTCCGGAGGTGGTCGGCATGTGTTTGTTTGCTTTGATGCCTGAAATGGTGGCTGGAACAGGAACAAGGGGCAGAGACGACTCCGAGTGAGCTAGGTTCGCTACGAGCCGACAGCCCCAGACACGGAGGACTATTCCTCTTCCAGCCGGGAAGTATTATTGCACAGCGTTGTCTCGTTCGCTCTTATGCAACTCCACGCTCGAGAGTGGTTTCTCGATGGAGTCAGACAACCATGGACGGCGTGGTCGGGATTGTGTTAGTCCCCGTCATCAGCCGAGGAACCCCTTGGCTGTGGTATTTAAGCAAAGTGCTGCCTCTCAAGGCGGCCGGATGCCTTGCAGCTGGTTCGCATTCAAACTTCAATTCCATCTTTCAACTCAATAACCTGTGGTACATCCGAGACCACGGACCAACGAGGGGCATACGACACAACCGGCGCTCCAAAGCCTCCACCGCGACCCAAGCCCCATCGACAAGATGCGTCCTAATATATTGGTGATCTTATTGTGCTTGTCCGCGGCGATCAACCTCGTGTGTATTGTCATCTTTTGTTACGTATTTTGGCACAAATTCAAAAGCATTCTGGCAGCTATTCTTGCAGCCCTAAGGTTGGGGGAAAGTCACCGGGATAGAAACAGTGATCTCACTCCACTTGGACCTTATTGTGGCACCGGCACCATGCAGGTTCTTTCGGATATTGAAAATCCCACGACGCCGCCGAGGCCAGGTTATGGTCACCAGCTGGTGCCTGGCCATGCCTTTGTGGGCAATGCTGCGCCGTCAAGTATTGCGAAGGGAAATTGGATCTGACAGGGATTCCGTCACTTTTGCAGCGAATGGATCGTCGGACGGCTATCGGGGAATGGGAGACTTCCGGTCAAGGTATAAATTAGTTTCGAATTCAATTCTGTTCCGTTCAATTGTGCTCAAATGCTGGTCTGCCATGAGGGCTTTGGGGATGCTGAGACCAACACGTGTGCTACCAGTAGGACATAATGAGATTGATTAGAAGGATGAGATTGATCGGATTGATGATATTGATTGGATTGATGAAATTGATTGATTATACTTTTAGGACATTAAATTAAGGGCTCAATTGACCGTAACATTTTCCTCGTTACAACTCCTCCTGTCAGCGTCTTTGCGAGCTCGCTGGCTCATGGTTCGTTTCCTTTCCTCTGAGGCTCGTATGGGTCAGTGGAGTTGTTGAGAAGTAGACAATGCAGAAGATACCTTGGACTAGGATGTCGACGTTGGGAGGAGGGTCTTCAGCAGGTTCGCACCTCTTCTTGCCATGGTCTATTAACTCTGAGCGCTTGGAAAATTCCTTATCGGGTTTAGATAAGATCATACAGTTTATCTGAAATGATACGGGGTACAAACCTCACGGCATCTTGCGCACCACCAAGGCTTCTTTTTCATGACGGTGACATGAGATGATATTTCTCTTGAATGGCCTAAAGGGCTTCAGGTTTTCGATGTGTGGGGGAGTAGAGAGGGCCAAGACTGCAATGACTTAGGATGACACAGAGGTCGACTGGAAGGAACACCTGCTTTATGCATTCACTTCCTGGGCGAGCTGCAATGGGTGAGTGAGAAACTGCAGGCCCGACGGGCCGCTCAGCTGACTTCCTTGAGGTGCTTTGGGGGCTGCAAGTTCATGAACGGATCAAAAGACCCTGTATCCAACATGTTCCATTGAAAGAGGTCCGACTAGTAGATTTCAAGTCATAGCATGTCTTTGTTCATCTGGCACGATTAAGGAAACACTTTCACGAGTTGCCGGTTGGCATTATTGTCTTCGCGCAATGAACGTAGCATCCCTCTCTCGATGCTGGCAAGGATCAATAGAGCCCAAGCCACTGCGCCAAAACACGACTAAATATTGGCGTTTTCTCATTTCTTTTGCACACGGCCAGATGTGACCAGTTGGGGCATTGTAAGTCGCAAACGAGGAGAGGACATCCACTCATGTAGTCACTTCACAGCAACTACATGCGGCTGGGCTCCCCTGAAATAGAGAAACGCAGATGAGCCATGTTATGCAAACCAGAAAAAAAGAATATCAAGAAGCTGTCCTGCGTGGCTATGCGGCTGGTTGTGAATGCTTGGGTGTATATGGCATTTTCGAAAGCAATTATCTCGCGAAAAAATTGAATACTTCCCGCAGGCAGCTTTTGTCGCCTCACTCAAGGATGTGTGGAAGCTGTCGACGGAGCAGTATATCTTTCTACAAATAACGTGGCTCGGCGACTCTCTGCACAATACTCCGCACGTTTTGCACTCTCCGCCGTGTACCTTTGAGCATCCCTACAAAATGGTATTCGACTACCAAACGTCGATCAAATTGGCTTTTGTTGAGGCAATCGCCTACCAACACGGCTCCTGCTCTAAGTCCAAAAAGGTCGTGGATGACTGCTGGGCTTCGATTCAGTGTTATGGGTGAGAACACTGGAAAATGACCCCGAGTATGACGAGAGTTAAACGACAGCAGTCAAGCTACATCGGATTTTAGAGACAAGAGGTATCTAAATACTATTTGGACGAGCATCATCTTGATACAGTACGTTTAGGTAGACTGGCCCGATTACCTATAGCTGACTCTACTGCAGCAATGAGCCCCTATTCCCTTATCGACGCCCAGATTCCGGCGCGATTCTATCGGCGATTGACTGATTCCCACTTCCAGAACCAAGCCATCTAAACAAACGCGCTCTCGAATTAAAAGGACACACAAAGCTACGTCTATTCCAAGAAGTCGAACATATTCCCTATGACCTCAACGACTCGAAGGCGATCTACGAATATATGAGCCAATCATTTGACCGATTAGGAGCATACCTATCACGCGCGAATGAATATAAGAACATTCATACGTCAACGATGAACTTGACCGAGGGGAATCAAATCGTATACGATTTGATGGCGGACATTTACCACCTAGGCTGGCATCTGGATGCCACTCACGCGAAGCGCATTCGACGACGGTAGGCTCTCACCTCCCCTAATAATTGATAAAGTAGAACCGAAGAAAACACTAATTCTAATCTCTAGGGAGTCATTTGTGCTAAACTCTTTTCAAATATCATTACCGCGAGACCGGCTCACGGGGCGAGCCTTTTGCATGCGTTTGTTCGCCATCCAAGAGGGTATAGCCAGGAGTGACGCCGACTGTTCTGCTGCTGAGCGTGGCAGCACCTGCCAGCTAAATGTAGAAGAATCGAAAGATACCATTCGGCCCGGACGACTGTCCAATCCCCAGCTCCCAGTGGCTGGAATTCTTCTTCGAAAGTCCTAAGGAATATTGGTGCTACACGGCCTTGACCATCTTCTGTTGAGCGCTGTAGTGGCTATCGAAATTGCGGCTATATATGGGCCCTTGTTTGCTGCTTTGGCTCTTGCGGGAGTGTCAACATTTGTCATGGGCGTGCTTGCATAGTGCCACAGGCCAGTCGACCACCAGTTTGCCGCAGAGTGTTTATGACGACAGTATGCGTTATTACACTGCTAATGGCTTGCAAGTATGTCAAAGAATCTAACCAATCTGAAGGCTCACAGTCTGATTAAGACGGAGACTTGCAGCCAAGCCGCGGCCGTTTCTCGGACTGGTAGACCTGATTTGCCAGCGTCTCGAGCAGGAGGAACAGGAGGAGGGCTACAACTGAGACTGGTCCGCTACAATGTTGATTGTGGTTAGAACGCAGTTTGGCTTCTATCACTCTGATAGTAAAGGGCAATACCTAGAATATAGCTTATCATTTACAAAAAGGAGGTTGTTGTAAAAGTGAATGCCCTTCTCAGTGTGAGCGCTCACCGCATGCCGATCTCTGCAGGCCTTTCAAAGCTCGACCCATGTAGGCTTCTGATGTCGACTGTCCAGCTCCCGTGGATTCCTACCTTCGAGGCTGCAGGCCAGCAGTCCAAGCCTGATTAACTGCATCAGCTTTGTGCAGGGCCTTCTCTTTCTCCGGCTAGGGGACACAGAGACCCAAACATTGCGATCTGAAGATTGCTGGAATTGTGATTGAAGATACGTACAGATTCTCGCTAAAACGATCCTGATTCTGACCTCTATATTGCGAGAAACTTTTTCCAGACACAAGAAGCTTGGTAATTTCGTAGTTGCGTAAATGGTGTCCACCCCCCCCCCCCCCCCCCCCCCCCCCCCCCCCCCCCCCGCCCCCACCCCCCGCCCCCCCCCCACCCCCCCCCCCCCCCCCCCCCGGGTCGGAGAAAACGCATGGGACGGCACGGTCATCTCGCAGATGTTTCCCTGCAGTCTCCCGAAGATGGATTGGTGCGTAACAAGTCTTCTGAATACTACCAGCTGGTGTAGCTTAGGCCCCCCGGCAGAGGCCCTTGTATGTGGCTGTTCTTCGAGACGTTGCGGTGACTTCATCCGATTCATTTCGGTCGTGCGGGGAGCTTCCGTTCACGTATGGTGGTGGGTGGCTAAGGAACGGCCTGTCTTGGCTTTCTGTACCAGATTGTAAATCAGGATTGGCCGTGTAAATTGCAATCCTCGACAATGGCACGGGACGTGCCCTGACAAATAAACGAAGGCGCATGTGCCGGCCTTATTGAACAGCACCAGAGGATACAGCCGTCTGCTGCAGACAATCCCTGTGATGCCGTAGCTCATTGTACTGGCTTCTATGCCACAGGCTAAGTGGCTTGAAAGCGTCAAACAGGGACATTGTGCATGACTCAGTAATCTGCCTCTGGAGCGGCAGCATGGACCTAATCCTCTGGCATGAACCGGTAGCTTCGCTCTTGCACTCGAGCTGGTGGTTCTCCCTCGCCGGCCTTGTCCGTCGCCACCACTATCCGTGACCCCTTCCTGGCCACGGTGGGTGCATCATGCAAGGCAGGGAGTAGACTTGTCACAGCTGCATGGTTAGTGGTGGATGGCTCTGAGCCGCCGAAGCTGTCAGCCAGTCGATCAATCAGCGAATTGAGGCAAATAAATAGAAGAGAGATGCCCTCGCCTTGAGAAAGAGACTCCCCTTGACAGACTACGAAGCACTATGAAAGCAGAGACTCTTCAACACGCCTACTATGCCGGCCGTTTGGCGACTTGCCTGCCTAAGGGCGGCCACAGCGCCATCCTCGACAGTGTTTCCCAGACCCCATCCAAGAATCCTGCTACTAAGAAGGTACACCCTGAAGAAGTGCTCCCTGAAGAATTGCCAGCGCCTGAGTTCAGCCTTCGAGTATATGCACATACACTTCAAGCGTCAACATTCTTGCTGCAAATTGCCGAAGAATTTCCCTGCTTTAAAGGGAGTCAACTGGTGACAGACCTGCCAGCCAACGAGGCATCTCAGAGGCTTACAGTTGCTGCATATGTTGCCGGGCTTCTGTCTCCACGATTCCCCTACGAAGTCTCCCTGGAATTGAACACATTGACTGCCGTTCTTAAGGCGGGCATTTCGCACAAGCAAGAGACTGATCTAGATGTGAGTTACCGCGATACAAACTCCGAAGCCTTCCATAAGCCTACTGATACATAAAACAAGAAACTGGTGCATTGCAAACATGGTCTTGTTGAATTGAAGGCTTATGTTGGCAGTTTGGTATGGCATGAGGGATGTTTTGAGGGTTTGGAGAAGAGCGCAGGCAGCCGTCAAGATGCTGGGCGAGACCTCATCTATTTTGACACGTCTTCTGCTGAAAAGATGGAATACACTCCTTCTTCAACAGCCTACAAGTTCCTGAGATATATCCTCCCTTGCTTTTTTTAGCGTCAAATAAAAAAATTCGTCTTTAATTATCATGCTTCTGTCTGGTCGCTAAACATCACCATTCCACGAGTAAGTATACCGATGCAGGAAACGTTTCCGCACCAGCCACACCAGCCGTTATCTACGCAGACCCTGTGCGCACGGAGCGCCCATGCCGGCCGAGTTATGAACGCACAAAGTGGTGGGGCATTTGAGGAGTTGTTCTTTTGCATGCCTGTCGATTGAGCATGACGTCGAGGTACCAGTGCGCAGCGTGGGCGTCTCCAACAGGTACTTTACGGGGGGATCCTGGCCGTCCCGGCCTTGTCGTGACCGAGTCACGTCGCCAGAAAGGAGGGGACGCGTGCCTGGCCATATGATGTAGAGAAGCACCATGCCCAGCTTTGGCCACCTTCAAGTGCAGCACTCCTGGTCCAGTGCAATTCAGCTAATAACCACCACCCTCTCCCGGCGCCATTCTTCACGGCAGGGCTTGTGTGGTTGTAGGCCTGCTGGGTAGAGGTCGACGGAGCACCCCTCCCTGCGCAGCGCCGTGCCGGCCTCCTGCCCTGAGAGTTACTGCACGGCTATAGCCTCTTGTTATTGTATATGATCAATATCGCCGCCGCCTCGCCGCGAGACTGCCGCTGTGTCTTTTCTCCTCCGTTATTTGGCTCAATCTTTCGTGCT
>JAAHCF010000874.1:0-13120 GCA_038367545.1 Beauveria asiatica | reverse complement strand
TTTTTTTTTTTTTTTTTTTTTTAGCCACCCCCACCTCCATCCCCCCCACCAAAAAAAACAAAAAAAAAAAAAAAAAAACGCCAATCTATCCGTATTTCATCCATGCGCCGCTTTTTGCTACGCCAAACATTCTTAGCGTTGAGAGCAGCAAGCCACACAGGTTATGACGAATGGGGACCAACGGGGGCGCGCAAACAAGGTTCGACCGGGGCGGGGGGCAGAGCGGGAAGAAAGAAGGGAAGAAAGAAAGTGCCATCAGGATCGGAACAAAAGATCCAAAAAAAATAAAAAATATCAACGTTTAGCTACATGGGAAAGAAAGCACAAGGGATCGACAAGGGTGACCATGGTGCAACAGTTGATTGCCGCCCAAACCATGCGTCGCAAATTTCAAACGCTCAAAACCTCTCTGGCATTGCCCGTTATTACGCTTGCAAAACGTACGTAATGATGCTCATCTAAGCCCGCCTGTTGATTCAAGGTCTAGGGGGTAAGGCTCGCCCGGGGCCAGTTTTGGTTCTGATGTGACAAGTGTTTTAGCTCCTTCCAGTATATCCTCTCATCTCAATATTTAGCATATGCCTCCATCTCACGCCGTCCGTGAATCGGGGGCCCTGGGACTTGTGTCGAGTGTCACCTGGCGATACCATCATGGTTACCTTTTGACTGGTGAGCATCGTAGAGACCATCATGGATAGGGTTGCTTCGTTCTTTCAGCTTCTAATTCTCTTCTATCAACCGAGACTACATTGCCCATTTCGTACGGCAAGTGGCCATCGCATAATCTTCTTCTCCGGCATCTCCCTTCACACTGTAACGCTACTCCTCCCATCACCATATTACCCCAGTTTCTTGTTTGGGACATGGTTGTTTGAGCAGCGTCGTCCGACCACAGCTTACCAGCCACTACCTTGATCGGCATCATCGCAATTCTGATGATTTGTCGCAAGCTCCAAGGGGTGGGAGCAGGTGCCGAGATCATCGGCGCTACGTCTGCACATACCGTGGCTTTTTGCTTTTGTTCATGCATCATGTGCTTCAAATTTCTATGTTACGTGGCAGCAGGTAGTCAATGCTTGGCACACCACCAGACTAAATCTATGTACAATCAAAATCAAAACTCTGCTGAAAAAGTCTTTACAGTACCCAAGTCATGAGCCCAGGTTCAGCCCCAAAAACGCCGATGCGGAGCATTGTCACGCTCTAACGCCGTGCCTTGGCATATCTGTTTGCCCACTTCTAAAGAGACGACAACGCAACAGATGCGTATCGTGAGAAAAGGCCCCAACTCCGTTTCTACAATCAATCAAGTTGCAAGAAAGAGAGTAAGAATCAACGCAAAGAAACTGGTTCCTGTTAGTAAAGAAACAAGAGAACCCCCTACAATGAAATGGACATACCTTGCAGAGAAACGGTTTCACTGACTATCCACAGCCATGTGACTAGATGCATCACCCAGCGCACAGAGCTGCTTGATGCTGTTGTAGACGAGATGTGAGCGGTCACCCTGCCTTTGCAGCGGTGTAGCAGAGGCTAGGCCAGACAACAGTGTCCACACGTTGGGTAGCTGGAACAAGTCTCGGTTAGCGTCACAGTCAAGAAGGGTTTCACGGCCCGAGCTAGTCTGAAAATAGACCTACCTTTTGCTGGATAGTGGCTAGATTCATGGCGTTGGCATCGCCCAGATCCTGCATGGATCGGAATTCGCGACACTCCATGGCGCAAATGTCCTCTGCCGTCTTGAGCGCCTCGTCTTGGTACGCACGTCTCTCCCACACGCTCCATTGAGCAGACTTTTGTCGAATCTCGGCGAGGAGAGCAGGAAGGTGGCGGTTGCGGCTCAGACGTTGGTCCATGGCTAGTGAGGAGCAAGGGTCGAAGCTGCTGCCGTAGTATTGAGCAGCCATTGAGTCAAACGTGTCGAATCCGACGCGGCGGGCGCACTCCAGAACGTATTCGAAACGCTCTTCGATACTCGAAAACTGGTGTGGTGAACCAGCCTCTGAGACTTCAGTAGCAGCAGTAGCAATGGAACCCCATGGCGATGTGGAAATGGCGCTTTGGGGAGCCACAGTTCCAGTTCTTGAGCTGGTTGGCGACATCATGGCTGGACTATTTTCCCATGTGGGGTTGTTGAAGAGCTTGGTATCGTTTCCATCTTCTTCCGAGATTTCAGAGGCTTGGCCTTTCAGGACTAGGATTAGCGTAGTATGCAAGTGGCGCTTGGCGGTGCCAACATACCGAGGCCGGTCACGCTTCCTCTGTACCCGAAATGGGCGTCCAGTTGAAGCGATTCTTGGTTGGGAGTCGATGCGGCGCTGCCGTTGCGGTATAATCTCTGCATGGAAGGTTCACCTGGCATCTCCAGGCTGGGAGACATTAGTGGCACCTGATCAAGGCCGGCGGCAGCGTGATTCAAGAGCGCCGGGTTAGGGAAGGGAGGCTGCTGGTGAAAGTTTCGGTTCGTGTAAGGGTTTCCAGCCATGGAGACTGCATCAGGCATAGGTTGAGTGGCGCCATCAACGGCCATGCCAGGCCACATCTCCTGGGGCATCGAGCCTGGAGTTCTTGGGAGGGACATGGTTTGCTGCCAAAGGGCGGGGGGCATGTTTCCAGCATTGGGAACAAAGCCCATGGAGCCGTCAGGCGTGACGGCACCAGGCATGTCCTGAGGGTAGTACTGCTGCTGTTGTTGTCTGGCACGCATCTCACAAAGCTGCTGCTCGAGGTCCTGCACCCGTTGCTTCATGCGGTTACCTGACGTTTTTTTGGTTAGTGAATCAGCCCACAGAGGCCGCTACAAGCTGGTGATGCAAACTCACGGTATGTTCTCTGGGCAACTCTGTTCTGAATTCTCTTTTTGGTTTTCTGGTCAGCGTCCACGAGAGACTCTGGGGTAGTTTCGCGATTCATGGCTGCGGGTGGTGATTGGCTGCCCTGGGGCTGGGGGCCGGCGGAAGATGTGCTGGAGATGGAAGACATGGTCTTTTTGTGCTGACGAGAACTGTCACTTGTTTTCAATGCCGTTGCAGAGGGCATGTCCGTCAAGTAACGGGTAGTCGTAGAGGGTGATGGTAAGTTGTTGTCTCTTGTGTGCGTAAGTGTATATGTGTGATGCGATTGGCAAGGTGAATTGGACTGAAGTGTATAGGAGAGAGGTGACAAGAGTGAATGGGCGTGGGAGGTGCAGGTGTATAAGTAAGTATACACAATGGAACCAGGACAAGAGGAACGAGGGGCCTGCCGTAAATAAAGTATCTGGCCAGGTCGAGGGAGTTGAGATGAGTCAGTGGGGTATAGCTAGAGACTGTTTAAAAGGTGGTCCGGGGCAAACTGGCAGGTGGGAGTGAAACGTGGTGAAAGTTTGCCAGAAACACGGCCTGGAATAGACATGCTCAGCCAAATCCTCGACCCCTCTAGCGGTACCCGGCCAGGGCGAGCTATTCCCAAGCGGCAGCCTGGATCTCTTACCAGTTAGACGACACGCCCCCCCACGTTAATAATCCTGCACTAGGGATCCAACTATCTGCACTCCTCCTAGTTGTTCGGGTCCGTTGACGACACGCCCAGCCCGGCCCTGCCGCACAGATGGAAGCGGGCGTGTATCTGTAGTAGTCAGCGGAGAAATGCTTTAAAACCTACCACTAGTTTTAGCAATACCTTGACGGCAGCGGCAGGAGCGCAACAGGTAGTTTATCCACCGCACGACATGGCCAAATTAGCTGCCAGATGCCTTCTGCGACCAGGCTCAGCCTCCGCGCTTTGCGAGATAATACCAGGTTCCGGACCGGGGCGGCTCTGCGGGCTGCAGGCGTTGCCCGCCGATGACATGACGGCTTTCCAGGGCCCCGCGGGCGACGCCTCCACCCCTTGCGTGGGAAGCGATGTCCGCAAGCCGCTGGGCAGCAGAGAGCCAAGGTGAAGGAAACATTGGCATGTCCGGGATTCAGGGTTTGTCCGGCTGACCCTGGACTTGTGGCGGTGGGACTCGCCCGCAGGGGGAGGGGTGCGGTAACCGTGCGGCCACGACAAGACCTTTGAGAAGGAACGAGAGAAAAAAAAAAAAAGTCCCCAGATTAACAGTTGGATGAGCAAGCCTCTCTCGATTGTGCCGGGCCGGGTTAGTGCGCTAGGCGTAGATAGATGTTGGCTCCGCCAAAACGGCGTGCGTGATAATGGAGATGTGCGCCAAAAGCTCACGCCAAAAGATGAGTGAGGTGCGGCGGGCGGAAGGCCATGTTTGGTGTGCGAGCGATAGCTAGAGACGGGATTCAGTACGCAATTTGGCAATACCGTGCGGCTCAATGACTGATGGCTGATGGCTGTCTCAAACTAGGTGTAGAAGCAAGATTCCAGCAAGGATCAAGAAGAAAGAGCCAAGATGAAGATCAAGAGCACGATGGTTGGCGAGCTGAGTCAGCCCCGCAATTCGCTCCGTTTGCCTGCCACACTCAAACGTATGCCTGGCAGCTGCCAGTCTGCAGCTGCCAGTTGCAATAAATTAAAAATTACAAATGAAAAAGAAAATAAAAAAAACCTTGTTTGGGGTTTCTGCCAGCTTCCAGCAACAACCTCCAGCCAACGTTACTCGTCCAGATTTGAGCCCGTTTGCGTCCATTTTCATCTTCAGTCTCGCCCTTCTCCAGTTCGCCCACGCCCTCGATAGATAGGTGCAGCCAAAACCGGACTTTTTCTCCTTCACCAAAATACTCCGTACAAACATACGGATACAGATACACGGAACCGCTGTCACGATCCCCGTTATTAGGCCCCTGCCTGCCGCCGCCGCTGTCCTACCTCACGCCTCCAAATTCTTACGCTTGCTGCGCCTACTCTAACTAGTGGCCCCCCTTTCTCTAATCAAGCAAGCACTCTTGTTGTTTAGCTTCTTTCATAAGCATCCTTTTTTCGCTGCAACGCTGGGGGCACCTTGCTTTCGCTGAGCCAAGCATGGCTCGCAGCTCCGGGTTCCACGCTTGCACAGGTCTCTGGAGCTGGATACCCGCTGTTCTGCACGCCTCTGCAAGCCCGTATGCGGTACGAAAAAGGACAATAACTACTATCTAGCCATCGTCATTCGCTCGCCCGTCCACGCGCCAATCCACTGGCCGCAGTCATATGCAAGTCCCGCAAACACGCTGGTGGCAGGCTTCCTAATGGACCACGATGGGCAATTCCCAGAAACTTATTAGGCATAACCCTCTCAAGGCTTGGCTCGCCCACAACGGACCCCAATTGAGATGGGCAGCGGTTGACAGTTGCCGACGTTCATCTCCCGGCCCAAACCCAGACGCTTGGCGCTGATCAGGAAGGAGAAAACACGAGAGGAGCCGAGCCATGCTAACTAACTTAATATGGGGGAAGGGGGCTGCCAGCACAACACTATCCGCCGTGCTTTCTGCTCATCATCCTGGTGGGGGGATCGCCTGGTACTGATCGGGATCTGCCTCTTCTACTTGCCGGTAGGCAGTCTCTGTCGCGCCTCATGATGACTCTTGGGGATGTGCATGGTCAGAGAGAGGCCTCATTCGTCTTCCCAGTCCAGTGCTACCAGGCCTTTCTCATCTCGTCTATCTATGGCAGTCGTGTATCTGATACTGCCACGCCGACTGTAATTGTTTTCTCTGTCATTTTGGCTCTCAATAACTACAACTGGCTTGTCGTAAAAAGCTATATCCAGCCTGTGCTAAGCTACACGCCCCCACCACCACTACAGGTATGTCGTTCGTTCGTTCGTTCGATTTTTGTATTTTGTATTTTGTATTTTGTATCTTGTATTTTTGTACTTTTTTTATTTTTGTGGCTGGCGGACTTCGCTAAACCTCAGTCGGCCCCGTGTGCGCGCATCGAGTATTACTCGACGCCCCCAAATCGAAATTGCAGATTTCATGACTGATACGCTCGCCAAGGCCAGATTTCGTTCCGCGATTGACTACTACACTCATTACTGATATGTCATGTCACAGTGTACAAAACAAATTACTGCCGGTAGTGACGGGCAAATTGACGTCCTGTGACAAAACATCAACTAGTCGTCGGTCAATCTTGCTTCTTGCAGCTTGGTGGGTTCATCCGGTCGCCCTACTTTGACCCCTCCGGCCAACTAATATCTTGGTTCACTGGCGTATATACGTAACGCGTATTTAGAGACCAAAAGCGTTTCACCTCGTTCATTTTCAGCCTTGTGCCGAAGCACGCTGTATGCCCCATAATCCCACCGTGGATACTTCTTAGGCCTCCTCCGCCTTGGCCGTGCCCGTTGAATGATAAATGCACGGTATGCAGGCGGCAGTCAAGCAGAGTGCTAAATTAAAACTAGCAGGGAATATGAAGCCAAGGAATTGCTAATAATAAGAAAAGACCTTCGCCTCAATACTGACTATTTGGCTTTCGCCACCTATAGCACCGTCACTTTATCGGGGTCTCGGCCTAGACGTTGCATATCAGCTCGGCCAGTGTAGGCAATTGCACGCCAATTAGGCCATTTCTCCGACTTGGCCGACGACTCGAACAACGCCGTTGATGTCAATCTTCAAAGGCCGCTCGCTTTCTGCCACCGCCAGAAATGCTCCACGATGATATCCTCGTGCAGGGGAAAAATTTTTTGAATCTCGGCATGCCGCCCGGGGGGTTCCGCCTCGCAATACCTGATCTGTTTTTTCTACGCCCCCATGGCACAGATGCGTTCTTCAATAGTGCCCGAGATGGAGCTGGGCTAGGCCCCTGTCCACTTCCGCATTTATTATAGCCGACTATTCGCTTTGAATAGCCCGTTGAGGTTGCGAGAAGCGGCCCAGCTGCCCTTCCAGGTATGCTAGCTCCAAAAATACATTGTGAATGTTTTCTGATGATAACGCCTTCTTGTTGTGGCCTTTTTGCACCCTCTCTCCACCTTGATGTCGCCTGTTTGTGACGAAAGAGCCTTCTGGCCGTCCGGGTAGCCAACCGAATAGCGTCAAATAAGCTTGCAGATCGCCGCGAAAAGGGACATCAAGTGCAAATGGCGCAGTCCCGTCAACTGTTGCGGATATGTGGCATGCCCAAGTCGAGTGGACCTTTGCCTTTCCAACAAGTGATTTGGTGCAGTCATACTCATACCGGATGGATCCTGCAATTGCTGTCCATTTCCAGTATCAATACGTTGTCCATGACAGCGACGCGGATGCCGGCCGCAGCAGACCAAATCTGGTGATTCAACTCTACAGATTGGCTGCAGCCGTCAATGTTTTACAAACGCAGAGGAGTAATATCAAACTGTTCGGTAAACCCGAGTCGCACTGCTGCCGCTGCCGCTCCAACAAAATCTGCAGCAGGGGTCAGTTTTCAGCTTGGCGGACGAACAAGTGGCGTCTATGACAAGCTACGAGAGCGAGATGTCGCAACACGAGTTGGAAACAACTACCGCCCGCCAAGCCGGATATCAAGATCCCATTGATCGAATCAAATTATTTGTGTTGCACGTGTTTCCCTGAGATGTCTGTTTTGATTGCGTTCATGCGCAAGGCTTTGCGCATGCGTGGCGTCGTCTGCCCGATCCTCAGGTCTGGCAAGCAGCTTGGCAGCCAAGAGTTGGGCTCCCAAAAAATCAATTCATTTTAGTAATTGAATTGTGCAAAGTCTTTCCGCATAACTGGGGCTGTGTCACGCAGCCGAACTGCGGTACCCCGGTCAAGGAAGGATCAACCTGACCGAGTGCTGCAATCAACTTTAGGTCTCTTGCATTCAATCCAACTACCACTCGGCGTTGCTCACTTTTCCAGACCAAGGACAAGTTCTCACAGCATCTATACAGAAGGCTCGCTGGCTTGCCATGTATATTTTCTGCTTTTCCAGGTCTTTTCAATGGCCCATGTCTTGTTAATAGCCTTGCGACTGTCTTACTCGCGGCCTACAATTAGCCGTTCATCCGAGCATGATTGCACAGAAGGCGTTTCTGCATGTTTTACTTGTCCTACGGAGTACCCTACGGAGCAGAAGATCAATGCCTCGAAAGGAAAGACGACGGGAATAACCAGCAATATCACTTCTCACAGACTTGAACCTCTCAGTCCGCGGCATGTACATGATTGGATGCGATCTCCATCTCTGGCGTAAGCATCATGGCTCCAGCATCCAATCGATTACGATTGGAATATTTGTGGCTGAAAAAAAAGATGGCGCTGCTGGGTTTCGAACTAGATAGATGATGACGAGCCTGATAGGTGACAAGGATGTCGGGCATGGCGAGAGGCGCGGTGATGTTGCCAAGCAGCCAGCCACTCTTTTGCTCGAGACGGCGGCCTGCCTGGGGCTCCGCGAGAAGCTGAGACGCGAGCGGGCAAACTCGACCATGACTGGGCGACCTTGGCTTAGCGCCAGGTCCCGATTTCATATCAGGGAAGCTACTCGGTACACTGGGTAGATTTCGATAATTCAAGGCAGGCTTGCAGCACACGTTAACCCCAACTGACGGGCAACGCGAGATGCTCCCCCGCAGGCATGTTCCGAGCTGGCCTCGGAGGTATGCGCTGGGCTGCCTGAGCCAGGATTGATTCCGTATTCCGGCTTGGTTTTTGTCTACGGAAAGATGCATAAAAGTAGCCCCATCGATATACTGTTTCACTTATAGGCGATTCTTGTCTGCAAGATGCAGGGTTTCGAGTCTTGCTTGCATTGGCAGCTGCTACCGGGTAAGGCGCGATGGCGTTGGCCTTGTTGAGCAGCTGACGGTATCCGTCGGCAAAATTCAGGTGGTCAATTGGCTGTGACGACCAAGCACATTGATGTGCCAGGCGAATTACTTTATTATACTTTTTTGCCTTTCGTACGGCAGACGTTGCCGTGCGGGATGCAGGGGTGTGAGGGGGATCCAGTCGTCTATACGATGCAGGCCGAAGCGAGCCTGCGATAACTAGTTACCCATTCGGACCATTCCCAGCGATACAGCGAGGGTGTTGGCGATTGTGGCTTTACTTTTACGTCACGTTCCATAGATACTGGAGACGTTGAACCGTTCAGCCTCAGAAGGCCGCATGGGCCGGATACCTCTCCATTTGGCCCAGGCTCATTTCACACAGGTTTCTCCCCCCCAAAGAGGCAGGTATTTGGTTCTGGTGCAACCCCCCCTTCATCCCCTTCATCCGAGCCCCCCCAGCCCTGCTGTTTCCAACTCGGGCGAACTTGGTCCGTTTCAAGGTTTCTTCCGTTGTCATTGCTCTGACGGTGGTGCGCGTTGTTGCTGAATAATCGAATAGAGACAAGTTGCATGACGGCGCCCTAGTTACTGAGGCTAGCCTCCTTCTCCGGCGCAACGAGAGCCGACGAGGGGGGGTGTGAGCGATTTGTGCGTTGAATGCGAGATGAAGCGATAATGGAAACAGCCATCTGTCTGTTGTCAAGCCTGATTGATTCAATATGGGCACAACGTGGTGGTTGGTCATGGTTGGTAACCCACATCAATTTTGCTTGCTTTGCTTTGTTCCGCGCGCCGAATGATGGGGAGGGGGGGTTCAGTCGTATTGGCATCTGGCAAAAACCCCTGGTGCTGGGGTGTCTGCTCGCAGGAGGACCCTCCCTCTTTGACGCAGCCGTGCTTGGATACGCTCATCGAGGGTATCCCACATGGTGTTGATGATTTTCTTCTTCACGATGCGTCTCGGAGCCGATGGGCGGGCGTTCGGGGTCACGGATTAGCCCTCGATATTGTGGCGTGGTTCGTCGGCTGTGACGATAGCGTCGGCAGTGGCCCGGCGACGAAATGGAAAGGATCAGAGACTTTATGAATAAAGGGACCATGTTCGGGCAACCTCGATATCCGGGTGAGAAATCCGCGGGCGAAACTCAAAAGTTATTAGCTTCAGAGTTGCACCTCTCGAGTTTCACTCCAAGTTGCAGCCCAGGTTGCACTCCCCCTACCTTATTTCCCTCCCCCATTCAAGCTTCCTATTTTAATTTACCAGGCAACCAGGGAAACACACATCTTTAATAATAGCGGAGAGAGCTTTGCGCTCAAAGAACCTCTAGGAACCGTTGCTGTATACATATGCGCCCAGGGCCATTTTTCCGGCACCTCTCTAGTGGCAGCAACTGTGCATTAGTGGCCCGGCACATGGTTTCAGACAAATACAAACCCTCGCGCACACAATGTCGCTTGCTTTTATTTTCTTTTATTTTCTTTTATTTTTCTTTGTCTGCGTTTTTGGTCGTTTGGTCATTTGCCGAGGACCCTGTCGCACATGCATGTAAATTATAATAAGTGAGAACTAGTTGGAGCCGGTTGTACTGCCTCGAAGGGATCGACCGGCCGCCATAATAATAAGCACTGCGACGTTGAGAAAAGAGCCCAACAAGGCGGTCCCCTTGCCCATGATTGGAGCGTCCAAAGTGTGCGCCATTTGCGAACTAGTTGTTGCTTGCATCCTGCTGATCCTTGCCTATCACCTTTACAGAACGCACATCGTGGGCGGGCTACCCTTGCCTAATAATAAAAATGCCTACAAACTGCCTGACGACCAAGTAGTTCTGTGACAACCAAGTCGTTCTGTGACAACCAAGTAGTTCTGTGATGCATCAGGTCATGATCAGGCTAATAAGCTGCCATGACTTTTATGCGGAGAACTAGAAGAAATGAGCAAGGTACCGAGGGGGACGCAAATGTGAATAGCTGTATAGGTACACGCCACGTTTGTAAATGCCCCCGTAAATAGCTAACTGAGTAGTGTGGATTAGGTCTTGTTCCGGTTCGTACGCCTTTACGGCTATGATTCCGGTGAGGCTGAGAATGAGCTCAAAATATTCTGTTCTTTTCAGAAACAACACCCCCCATCACTCTTGCGGTACCAGAGAAATCACTTGCCAAGATGATTGCAAAATCTTTCACGTCCTCTCCTCCGTTATCAAGGAACGCGTAGCCGGAGTCTACAATTGGGAAATTCTGGCGCCACTTTCGCAGTCTTGTTCCGGACGTGGCATAAGTGCACGCACATGTCAAAACTTGCCATGGGCGTCGTGTTTCGTCTCCTTTCAGGATTAGTGTTTATGCGCTATTTCGCCGGCGGTGGTATCATATTTTTTTTTTTTGGTGCTGACGCTTTTCCTCTTCATTCTTCGTATATTAGTTAGCGGGCGACAACCGGCTTACATGCCTTGGTCCCAAGCAGACCACCGACCAATGCAGGCGGTGATCTTCGCGAGGACAGCAGGGGAGGCGGGGGAAGGGGGATCCTCATCATCAATGAGGGTGTTTGTAATCCGTACCGCTGGCCCGCTCGTCAGGCGTGAGCCGGGCCAAGAAGCCAAGACGGTCGCACACGGTGGTTGTCGAGATGTTGAATGTGTGCCCAGAGAACGAGTTAGCTCTGCAGATCATCATCGGCCAACCGTTTCGGCGCACATCGATCCGCTCATTGCTTTTGGTTGTACCTTCTATCTGTCCAAGGGTCGTCTTGGTCGGTCGGGGAACAAACGAACTAGCTGCATGGCGTATTGATAAGCGAGAACTGAACGAATGGGTGCGTGGCTGGCGATCGGTTTTGTACGAGGTTCTCGCTGCCGAGCGGCGAGAAACATGCATCGACTGGACATCGACTGGGCTTTTCTGACCGATGTGGCTTGACAAGGTTGTTAGCCAAGCCGTCATTATGAAACAATCATCGAGCCACGCAGCACAATGACGAAAGAAAAAAAAAGAGGGCATGTCACTAATTGCCCCGGAGTTCCTTTGATCTGTACGGATTACAATGGGGGAGTTATGGAGTAAATATTGCCTTCCCTGGTGAACTGCGACTTATCTATTAGATGGATTAGATAAGGAAACAAGAAATAAAGGTGAAAAAGAAGAGTAGGGACTAACTAGTTATGCGTCTTATTGGCTTTGCCTTGAAAGCCATCTTATTTTATTACCCACATGCCACGCAACAGGGGCGTGTTGGTGAATTGATAGCTCTGCACCCACGCCGCCTCTTTATTTCGTCAAAGATGACGAGCTGGAGAAACCTTGAGAGTCTGACTACGGATTTCGAGGCTGTGAGAAAACTATACTTGCGCAAAGACGCTCCCATGCCAAGCATCCGTCCGCAAAAGCTTATTATTAAACAACAATGTGAACAGAAAAAAGGTAAACCAAATCTTAGAAGAGCCTCATAGCCCCCCTGCTACCCAAGTAGTCTTTCCCGAGACTTGGTGCAATCCCGATGCCCAAGCACTGTTCTGCTTGAGCCCCCCGCGCGGCAGTGACGCTGGCTCTTGGTGTTGGGGTGGCCCCGACAAGCTTCTAGATGAAAGGTCTTTGAGAAATCTATCCACCCCCC
This sequence comes from Beauveria asiatica, assembly GCA_038367545.1. NCBI lineage: Eukaryota > Fungi > Ascomycota > Sordariomycetes > Hypocreales > Cordycipitaceae > Beauveria > Beauveria asiatica. The sequence goes on along the minus strand of JAAHCF010000874.1, from coordinate 833 downwards.
CCCCCCTTCGCCGTGGGACTTCGTATGTAAAGGCTAATGGAGGTGAGAATATCGGCACTTGCGGCGGTGATCCCACATCGCAACACGTCTCACGGGCAACCACTTGCCTTACCTGGACCTTTGACCATCCGAGGCCACCAATCGCGGCATGTGTACAATTCGCCACAGTCCCCAGATTTTCGCGATCGAAGCTCGTCATGCTGTTGTTGATGACGGCGCCGTGGAGAAGGCATTGCTATGCAAACCACTTTCCCCGGTGGCAGTGCCCGTTTCAAAGACCCAAGTCCCAGAGAGACCCTGCAAAGAGCAAGGACTTTTGTCGAGAGGAGCAAACGTGTAGAAAGACTGGTGCGTGGCGGCCGCGCCCTGCAGCGCGGGCCCTAATGCAGGCATGCCACCAAGTTTCGCGACAGTCGATGTACGTAGTAGTCATCCTCAGCGACGATCTGCCGGGAGGGAACGTGGCTGCCGCCGCAGAGCTACGGCTCCCCCCGAATTTTCGCAGGAGCAGTATTACTACTCACACACACGTACACATTGGCATCACTAATACACAATGTCGAGATGCAGAGTCTGGGTATGTGCAGTCTGGGGTTCCTGTCGGCCCGGTTCATTGCCAATTACAAATCATGGCCGCGCGGCTAGGTTGCACACTGGAGTGCATGCATTATGCCGAGAACGGTGACCTTTCTAGTACATTTCATCATCCAAACACTCTCGACTTATTAGTGAGCAATACTGCCAATGTATATGATAAGCATCAACAAGCAGCGTCTTGGCAGTCGATACCAGCCACCAGGGTCATCGTGGAGGGGGGGGGGGGGGGGGGGCCC
>JAAHCF010000873.1:0-13157 GCA_038367545.1 Beauveria asiatica | reverse complement strand
AAAAAAAAAGAAAAAAAAGGGAAAAAAGGGAAAAAAAAAAAAAAAAAAAGATACTAACACCAGTGCGCAGGTGCACGCGCATACTTTTACCACCACATCTTGCACGACTGGTCCGACGAAAAATGCCTCGAGATTCTGGCGCCTCTAAAACGATGCATGAAGCCCGGCTATTCCAAGCTTTTGCTTCACGAGATGATTGTGCCGGCAAAGGGCGCGTCCACGTTCCATGCGATGCTGGACATGACCATGATGGCTTTCAACGCGGGCATGGAGCGGACCGAGAGTCAGTGGCGCGAGCTACTGGACAAGGCCGGATTCGACGTGGTCAAGATTTGGTCGCCGATGCAGGAGGACGCCGACGGTATTGTAGAGGCCATGCTCAAGACGTAGACGTGATTTTGTTCTGTTCAAGGCAGATATTTGCCTGATGCTCGGAGGAAATAGAGATGGATGGAGGGCATAGAATGAGATGGATGCAATGTTTTTTCTTGAAATACACAATTTACTCTGGCATTGGCCGGTCTAGCTTGTCAACCTCGAACAGATTAAACGTCCGCTGTCCCGCCCACGAGTCCAGCGCCTCCCAGTTTGCGCATCGGTGCCTGTCGACGTCAAAGTTGGTCGGCCAGAATCCAGATTTATCGCTGTGTTGCGCGGTATTGTTGATCCAGCGAAACGTCACCATGGACAAATCGGGCTGGCACATGAGCGCCTCGCGAATATACTCGACACAATGATCTTGGACAGGGCTTGTTAGACAATCATGGGGGGGGGGGGCAAGGTGTGGTCTACGGGGGAGTAATTCCTTACCGACGTGCTTTTCTTCGCGAGCCATGGCGTCTCCCGTCTTGTCCTTGTGGTAGTGCTCCTTGAAGAGCATGCGCTTGACTTTTTTCTGGCGATTCATGTTGTTAGCTTTTTTTTGGCGGCGGCGGCGGCGGCGGTTCTTTTCTTCATACCAAGCAATGCAGCGAATGATAGACACTGAGGGAAGCGACTCCCTCGTCGCCGTCTTTGGTGTACACCGAGTGCAGTCCCCTTTCATCCAGGTAATCTTTTGGCACAAGAATGTTGTCATCTGCCCCGAATTAGCAACTTCTTTTTAACGACTGCAGCCACATCGGGCTTACTTTTCAGAAGCTTGTGCCACGCCTCGTCCAACTCTTCCCGAGGCTCTCCAGTGAATGGGTTGTCGACAATCGCCGTGGGAAACTTGCGATGCTCCCAGATGAGACCCTCTCTCGAGGGTACTACTTGAACGTTTAGTGTCCAAAACGACGCTGGGGCTTGCCGCGTTCAATGTGGCACGACTTACAAGGGAGATGACTTTCAGATTTGCTCCCAGACTGAGCGCGCAGTGTCAAAACAAGAAACAATGCAGTATATAGTGAGAAGAAAATGCCGTGCGCCCACACGGGGATATGGATTGCCCTTTTGCGTGATGTGCGGGTAGATGGAATATGCCCGTTTTCGCTGTCCGAGTCCAGCAGTCTCTCTTGAGCTCCATCCAAACTCGAATCGGCGCTGCTTCGTGCAATCTTGTCTGAACCAAACATTTTACAGGAAATTGATGTTTGAGGTTTTGGAGATTGAAATCCTAGTATGATGTAGGATTACAAGATGCGTTCCAAAGTATGCTGCTAAACCAGACCCCGCTGACGGATAGCCTGGCACCACCACCACCACCACCATGCACCTCGGGAGGAGGGGTGTGTGCAGCCATAGCTAACAGCCCAGGGTGATGTGGCGTGATCAGGTGAGTTGACTCTTAACTAATTCCTTGTATCTCAAAACGATATTTTATATATACTAGCCTTGCTGAATTTCTCTCTGCGATGCAGTGCATCCCGCACACCAACCCGCCACACAACATGCCATTCTTCACAAGACGCAGCTTCAGATACCAACTGGTAGACGAACAATCCGAAGCAAAGAGGCCGGCCCAGAGCTCACCGACCGAATCAAGACATGCCAAGATCCTGTCCTGCTTTATCGCAGTCGTTGCATTTGGTTTCGGCGCCCTAATTGGCGTGTTTCTTCTGGCGCCGCAGCGTCCCCTTCCCGGCTGCGCAACAGGCTCACAACAAGCAGCGTCAGATGTCCCAGCATCCGACATTGCCATTAATGTCATTCGGCAGACTTTCCACTACAATCGCACATTTGGACAAGCTCCCGACCACAGAGGTACCTCGGAGGCGTGGGAGTCGATCGTTCCTGGTAAGCACTAACACGCGAGACCCCCCCCACCCCCAACCTTGATGAGGGAGCGATGGAACTTACCGAGGCTCGTAGTTGGACAAGGGACTGTACAGTTTCCCCGCGGGAGCCACAATCTATACACCCTCTCTGTGGTGCATCAACTTCACTGTCTGGTAAGCCGCCACCCGTTCCCCTGCTCCTCCTTCGTAACCCACTCCACAGATAACAGCCCTCTCGCCGTCGTTGCTTGATCCTGCAGCCCGTTTTATTCCAAGGTATCGTGCTGACCGGGAAAATCTCTAGTGGTCAATCCATGGAAATTACTACGGAAAGGTCAATGGGGACCCTGACACGGACATGAGTGCGGCTCACATGCGGCACTGCTTCGACTATCTGCGACAGGGTTTAATGTGCGCCAGCGATACGTCGTTGGAGCCCGTCGACCCAAAGCTGGGGGGAGTTACTGGCTGGGGCAGTGAGCGGCTGTGTCGTGACTACCAACAGGTTGTTGCCTGGGCCGAGGACCATCGCGTGAGCAACCTACGAGGGTTCCGAGAAACACCTCACCATGACCGTAGATAGAAGATGGGAGGTGAGAGCGCGCCGATACAGATGACATGTCATTTACATGCAGGATTATTAAGAACATGTCTCGGCATCATCTTTATTATGCATTAAAACCTGCTGCTATCATGTATACTGTATACACCATGTGAGACTCATTAGTTGGCTCTGTCCAATGATTAGCCATTTTGGCAACGACAACCCTGGCATGGCTTACAGAAGCATGCCGACACTAGCGCTACAACAAACTAAAAAGAGAAATTTCGTTGAGACCCCGGCCGTGGTTTTGACCTAGGTCAAGCCAAGGCAAGAGATTTGGGGGCGCCGACTAGTTGAGCGATGGGCGTGTGTCGGCAGCACGCTGCCGACTTGTCCCCAGCACCACCACAAGTTGTCTCTGTCCACACCGCACATCCCAAAGCAATGCATTGAGAGTGGCACGTAAGCACAAGAGACCCTAGCACGGCTAGTTTGCCGGAAACCTTTCACGAGGGGAGGTTCAAAAGGCCGCATTGGCTAGTAGTAGGGCTTCGGTGAGCCTGGCTGATTGTCCGCCGGTGGAAGCGACGGCCGGAGGGTGCGTCATGCTCCGATAGTTTCAAGCCAGACTGGACAGGCATCTTGCCGGATGCCGATTGCGAGAGAGGAGGGGAAAGTAAGCAATACCCATTGCGACAGATATAGGGAAAAAAAAAAAAAAAAATCGTACCAGAAAATGTGCGCAAGGTGTTTGGAGAGTCGGCCGTGTGGATCATGACGGCAACAGGGTAGGAATTGGCTACTATAAGAAACTTGGGGCTTCTGTAAATCAGCCACACTTGACCTTTGCATGCACCCTGAAACTTGGATTCCTGTTGAAAATATCTCGACTTTTTTAATTCAATATGAAGGCCTCTTTTGTCGTCGCACTCATGGTCGGCACCGCCGTAGCCGCCGTCATCCCTGCCAGAGGTGAGCGACCTTCACAGTTTCTTCAAGCATACCTCTTCACCCGCTGACAGCGCATGGCCGTAGCCGTGGACTCTGACGAAGCAGTCGTATATCCTGCTCAAGTTGATCAGTCCTGGGTGGATGCTCAGAAGAGATCCTGTGAGTCCCGGGAAACAGTTGTCTCGAGACCGAGTCCATCGTCACTAATTCGCTTCTAGCTGACGCTGACGAGGCCGTCGTGTACCCCGCCCAAGTCGATCAGTCTTGGGTCGACGCTCAGAAGCGCTGTAAGTCAAGAAATGATGGGGTTGAAATTCGACTTTATTCCGCTGACTCGTGTGTGCAGCGAAAGACTCGGATGAGGCGGTCGTGTACCCTGCGCAAGTAGACCAGTCTTGGGTTGATGCGCAGTAAATATAGCACGAAAGGGATTCAAGGTCGTACCGGAATATGATGAGGAAATGATGTTACTTTGCTCTAGTTTGAGACCTGTGGCACGTAGATGAGCACACAGTAAATGGTATAACGCACTCTATTTCTGTACATGCGAAAACACCATCTGGTGAATGATGAACAACTACCATATCAAAGTGCTCGCTTCAACAATAACTGTTTTTTTTTTTTTTTTTGAATTTAATGAATTATGCATTTATTAATAAGAATATGTATTTTACCTCATAACACTAGGGCCTGGGTACGCATAGAGTGCGGCTCGATTTATCTTGCAGTCTGCTGCTCAGTGCCCAACTTGCATCCTCCACCAACCAACCAGCCTACCACATTGACAACCAAGATCTGGTGCAACCTTTTCGCCACACACATATCGCGCAAGTCACAACTTCTCATCCGATCAAGGTCAGACGCATCAAGAGCAACTCAACCTGGCCATGCGCTCAAAGTCTGAAGAGTACGAGCCGCTGCACCGAGACTCGTCCGACCGATGGAGCGACGAGAGCAGAGAGCCGCCGTCTCCGGCGAGGCAACACAAAGCTTCCCGAAATCCGCTATACATTTGCAGTTTGATTGTGTCAATGATTCTGCTGACAATGTCCCTTTTTGTCAACATGATTTTCATCCTCAGGATTCAACCCAGCCAGCAGATTGCCAAGTCATCTCTCGCCGAGGGTGATTGCCCGTCCACGCATGGTCAGCAACTACAGCCTTTGCCACAACATTGACCGAGTATTGACCGAATTGGCAGCCGGATTAAAGCGAGACGTGCCGGTAGCGATCCAACACGGGACCGAATATACAGGAGACAATCTCACAGAAGTGAGAGCTCTGTGGGAGGAGCTCAGCGGCGACCCAGGCGTTGTCGCCTTGCCAGAGGTCTACGTCCAGCAGACAAAGCTCCCGCATGCGCTACGCTTTCCATGGGATGAGGACAAGGGCGTCTATCTTCTCCAGGGCTTTCACGACCTCCATTGTCTGGTATGTCACGGCATTCCCCTCAACTACAACGAGTTCAACCTAGCTAACACCATCCCCCCCTTTCCCCCCCCCCCGGGGCTCACCAGCGCACGCTGTTTCGATACGTCATGTACACGGAGCTCAAGCAGCCGCAGCACATTGCGCTGAGCCACGCGCTGCACTGCCTGGACCAGCTGCGCCAGGGCGTCATCTGCAACGCCGACGACACGCCTCGCTACGCGGGCTTCCAGGACCCTCCCGGGACGGGCAGCGGGCAGGTGCGCATGTGCCGCGACTGGCGCAGGCTGGAGCGGTGGGCCGAGGAGCGCACGGCGTGCTTCCGGCACGAGGATGAGGTGCCGGGGCCGATGATTGAGCGCTTCAAGTCGTGTCCGGACGGGCGCGTGCTGTGGCCGACGGCGGCGGCGGCGGCGGCGGCAGCGGGGGGAGAGCAAAGAGGCAACGGGCGAGACGTGAGGCCGGATGGGGGTGTCGCGTAATTTCACTCGATTTTCAAGTCGCAATTTTTCACTCACGGGAATTTTTCTCCTTGTTTCTGAATGTGTGGTACCATTAGTTACTTGCTGCATGCTTGTGCCACCCAAGGTCGGGCTGGCACTGTGCAGGCACTGCCAACTGGGTTAGTAGTCGGCGCACTACGTTGATGATGGAGGGTGGCATTATCTGACTAGCGCAAAATTGCTGTACTCTGCTGCCTACCTTCGGCCCGCAAGAACCCTGAAAACGTCGTACTTGTTCGCCGCTTTTTTGGTGGCTGGTTGCCCAGTGGTTGGACCATCAGTTCTTTGGCTGGGGGGGGGGGGGGGCCGCCCTAACACTGCGGGCGCTGCTGACGGTCGCCGATCTATTGTGGGTCAAGGGTTGGTGTCGATACTACGTTGGGCTGATGGCGTGAAATGGGAAAAGCTAGACGATAATGCGATATTGAGTTTAAATGCTGCTGACACGACGATATTAATAAACTCGCCATGCGCTTTTATTATCTCTCTCTCTGTCTCTCTCTCTCTCCATTCTCTGACGAGACTCTCTGGCCAAGACGAGTTTACGGTCTTGCCCATTTCACAAAGTTATACTGACCCCGCCCCAATCTCAGTATCCACTAAAGGGACGCGGAAGCGGTGGGGCACGAGAGCCCATGTCGCAGGGACCAAAAGTACCGTTGCCTGCAGCCAGATTAAAGATGGTGCAAAAACAGTCACAAGTGCAGCCGAGCAGCGAGTGCAAGCGGGGAGTGATTAATTTATTACCGCTGGCTTCTTAAGCTTCTAAATACTTCAACAGTCATAGACGCGGCAAGACTCGTACCTTTTCATCCCGACAAAAATCACCGCAAGCAAACCGCATGCTCATAATACATCTTTCAATTCATCAGCGCCTCGTCGCAGCCTCGTCTCGTAGGGCACACAACGGCCAGCGGGTCTCGCCTTGGTCCCGGCCGAGTTCCAGCGCCCGCTGTCCACTGTTTTTCGCCTCCACTCAAAGCCACTTGTAACCCGAAACGGCCGCCAAAATCTCCAAAGCGCGTCTTCATATTTCCTCTCTTCTTTTACCCTCCCCCCCCCCCCCCAGCCCTTTTCCTTGGACAATCTTTGTAAAACATTCCATTCTTTTTCTGCATGTCAATCAACATTCTTGCACTCAACCTTTGCTTGTGCAAGCTGTTCAAGCCGCGCTCATCACCGAGATGACCTCGGAAAAGCCTGCAATGGGGCTGCACGGCGAAGCGCCCCTCACTACCAACAACACCACCACCACCACCACCACAACCATCACCGATCACAGCACCACCTCGTTGGCGCGCGACGATGCTGCTGCTCCCGACCAAGAAACAGCGCCCTCGGCGTCGCCGCCGCCGCCGCAGATCAAGGAGGACTGGCGCGCTTGGATGCAAGTCCTCGGCGCCTTTTGCCTCAATCTCAATACATGGTAAACGCGAAGCCTCCCTCACGTCTTTTTTGACCGCATCCCCGTTATCAAAATCTTGCAAAAAAAAAAAAAAACTAAAACCCTAACAACCCGTTTCGTCGTTAGGGGCATGATGAATTCCTACGGCGCCTTTCAGACATACTACCAGCTCGAGCTGCTCCGCAGCCACTCGTCCTCCGAAATCGCCTGGATCGGCTCCACGCAGGCCTTTCTCCTCTTCGTCGTGTCCGTGGCCGCGGGCGCCCTGTTTGACGCCGGCTTCACCCCGTGGCTGCTCTGGGGCGGCGGCTTGCTCGTCGTCGCCGGCATGCTGCTCGTCAGCGCAACCTCGCTCTACTGGCAGGTCCTCGTCACGCAGGCCGTCATGATGGGCCTGGGCTTTGGCCTCTTGTACCTGGTCGCCCCGGCCGTCGTGTCCCAGTACTTTGGCCCCCGGACGGCCCTGGCCATGGGCGCGTCGTCTTCCGGCAGCGCAATCGGTACGTTTCGACCTGGTGCTCTCGGCGAATGACACGAGCTCTTGCCAATGCTTCAAACGTGTGTCAAAGGAGAGAAGAGAGACTGACCCGCGTGATTTTGTAGGCGGCGTCATATTTCCCATTGCATTTGCTCGCCTCGTTCCCAAGGTCGGCTTCGGATGGACCTGTCGCATCCTGGGCTTTATTCTCCTCGTCACCTCCGTCATCCCCGCGCTGCTCATGCGCTCCAAGCAGCCACCACGTCGGGACCGCAAACTCATCGACGCCGCCGCTTTTCGCGACGTTCCCTACTTGCTCCTCAACGCCGGCCTCACATTTGGCTTCATGGGGCTCTACATCATCTTCAACTACATTGAGCTCTTTGCCCTCGACCGCACCAACGTCTCCCACGGCCTGGCCGACTACCTGCTCGTCATCCTCAACGTGAGCTCGCTGCCGGGACGCATCATCCCCGGCTACTACGCCGACAAGATTGGCTCCATCAACGTCCAGACGACCGTCGCACTCTTCTCCGCCGTCCTGACGTTTTGCCTGTACGCGATCCACTCCACCGCCGGCCTCGTCGTGTTCTGCATCATCTACGGCTTCTTTTCGGGGGCCTTTATGGGTCTCCCCGCCGCGGGCATTGTTAGCCTGTCCGACGACAAGAGCAAGATTGGCATCCGCATCGGCATGACTCTCGGCACCGTCGGCTTTGGTGTGCTCGTCAGCAATCCCATTGCTGGAGCCATTGTTGGCCACGATAACAACTGGATCGGGCTCATTTCGTGGTGCGGCGCGCTTCTTTTTGCCTCGAGCATTTGCTTGGTCGCGAGCCGCGTGTCCAAGGTTGGCTGGGGGTTAACAAAGGCTATTTGATCATGTTTGAAACTATATACCCAATTTTAGCGTTGCAATAATTCTGAAATTTGAGTCATCTATTTTGGATCTGACCTTTTTTGTAGATGAGGAAATTGCAAAAAGTTTTCTGTGAATAATTGACATTATTTGCCAAAGAAATCCATAATCCATTCGTTCAAAACAAGAATCTTGTTTACTGGAACTCAATCATCTAGTTCTGACCGAATACTCATTGCCCTGCTTCTCTCCAAAATCGAGCGGCAACGAAAGGTAACCATTACTCGGATCCCGCACATACTCAATATACCCTCCGACCGTATCCGCCGCATTGTCCGCCAGAATCACCGCCCCCGGCCTCAGATGCGGCTCCAGCAGCCTCAGCACCGGCAAATACAGCGACCACGCGCCATCCAGCAGCACCAGATCAATCTTGTCGTCTCCTCCCACCCCCCCGGCCAGCGTCTCCCTCGCATCGCCGACGCGAAACTCGACCAGGTCCTGCAGCCCCGCCGCCGCCACGTTCTTGCGCGCGCGCTCCGCCTTGCTCGGCTCCAGCTCCGTGCTGATGATCCGAGCACCGCCGGCGCCGCCGGCGCCATTGTCGCGCAGCGCCGCCGCCGCGTAAATGGTCGAGACGCCCATCGAGGTGCCAAACTCGACAATCAGGCGCGCGCGGCTGGCGCGCGCAGTCATGTACAGGTGGCGCCCAAACTTGGGCGACACGCAGAGAAAGTTGGTCGCGAGCGAGGCGTAGGTGCCGCGGAGGTCGGCCTTTTCGGAGGCGATGAAGGCGCTGGTCCAGTCGCTGGTCCAGTCGCCCGAGGGGCCGGCGGAGGATTTCTCCGTCTCGCGCATGGGGGCGTCGGCGCGCTCGGCCTCAATGTAGAGGTTGGCGAGGACGTCGGCGACGGGGCCGCTGCTGAGGGAGTCCATGTTGACAAGGACGGTGTATGTAGCGATTTGGTGGTGGTTGGTGGTGAGTGGTTGGTGGTGGTGTAAGTGGTGGTGCAAGTGGTGGTGCAAGTGGTGGTGCAAGTACAAGGTGTAAGTGACAAGAGGCAGTTGTTCACAACTTGTTCTGACGCAGAAACTCGCTTCTTAAATAGTGATTTTGACACTGTACGCTTCCATCACAGGATTGGTTGTGTCGGCAGTTTAGATATCCGCCGCACAAGAGTCATCGCTGCGCCTCAAAGTAGTAACCCGGCCTCGTAATCAATCAAATATGTGGCCATCTACATCTCATTATTATCCATGTACGGATTACACTTGGCACAAGCGACGACCCCATTTCGGGTCTTCGGCCATCCAGCGCCTACCTAAAACGGTTTACGGCTCGCATCCCCGTTAGCCCCGAACCAATAAAAGCCATGCTGTCGTACTATTTTCTCTTTTTAGGAGGTCAAAGCCTCGACTTTGTGATGGCGACTTCTAGGCAATCAAAACTGGCTAGGTTTCGGGCATCATCTTAGGTAACAGATTTTGGTGAGTCATGAGCCTGAGTTCGTATTCTCAATCGAGTTGGTAAATGCTATTTACATATCATCAGAGCAGGACTACGTATTATTATTATTACTATCAGTATTATTACCAGTAGTATGAAGACAAGACTGCCATGGCGCATGTATGCACTGCTATGGCTGTACTAGTGACACTGTTCCACTGGTGGTGACGACGTGGTTGTGGTGACAGCCGACTTGCAGCAGGCAAGTCAGAATGGCCCAAGCAACACGCCGCAATATTGTCAGTCATCTCTACAAGTACCACTCATTCATAGCAATTAACCCCTTGTAAACGCATGTCAAGTTTCTTTTTATTCTACTACTCATCAACCAATTTACCATATCGCTTGCCCAATCAGTCCTTACAGTAGGATGCGCCACTGCGTCGGAGAGCAGCAGCAAGGTACGTACCTTTACGTCCCTTTCAACGCCACGCACTGACCAATCAGAAACCAGCTCCTCCACAACCAAATATTTCGTCGCCAAAGACCACCCATCGCAGGAGCTTCAATTCAAGCCTCTCGCCAGCTCCCAATCCCACACCACAACCCCCGTCGTTCCAAAATGTCAAGATCCAAAGCCGCAGCCGACCAAATCGTCAAACTCATCGTCGGCGCGGGCCAGGCCTCACCCAGTCCGCCCGTCGGTCCCGCGCTGGGTAGCAAAGGTGTCAAATCGATGGACTTTTGCAAAGTGCGACTCTCCCCCCCACCTTCCCTCGTCATTCTCGTCGCAGAGACAGCCCTCAAATCTTTACCGTCCAATTACTAACCCACCTTCTCTCTCTCTCCTTTTTCTCTTTAGGAATTCAACGCCCGCACAGCAAACTACGTCGTCGGCACGCCCATGCCCTGCCGCGTCACCGTCCGCGCCGACCGCTCCTTTGTCTTTGACATTCGCACGCCGCAGACGTCGTGGCTGCTGCTCAACTGCGTCGACGGGGCGCCCAAAAACAAAAAGGGCCAGCGCCGCGGCGCGCAGCGGCCAGGCACCGAGACGATTGGCGCCGTCAGCCTCAAGCACGTCTACGAGATTGCCAAGATTAAGCAGTCGGAGCTGCGGCTGTCGGGCCTGTCGCTCGAGGGTCTCTGCCGGTCGATTATTTTCCAGGCAAAGTCGATTGGCATTGACGTTGTTGCGTGAGGATAAAACCCAGGAGAGGAGAACTCGATGCTGAAACAATATGTGTGGATGGTTGGGGGGGCGGCGGATGTATGAATTTGAATCATGGCCGGCGGGCGTGAGGCTGCAAAGATATCAGCAAGCGATGCGCTGCGGCAATGTACAATACCATTGATAGAGACTACTTTGTGCGAAAAGTCATGTACAAAATGAATAAGCGATTCTTTGACCACGGCAGAATTATAATTCCGTATTATACAATCATGTACTATGCTACAATGCTACACTACAGCTTCGTCACAGCTCCTCCTCCTTGACCGGCTTGATATCCTCGAGCTCTCTCTGGTCCTCCTCTTGCCGCTTCACCACGTCCCTCTGCGCCCTCCCCAGCGCCACCTTTTTCCTGTCCGCCGCCCTGCAGAGGCCCCCCAGACCGACGTCGCAGGAGCCGCAGCGCTGCCCGACCGGCACGCACACGGCCTGGCCCAGGCCGACCAGCAGCCCGTTGATCTCGCGCCAGCGGTCCCGCGGCAGCCACGCCTGCAGCGCGAGCCGCGTCTCCTCGGGGTTCTTGGTCTTGTGCCACCCCCACATGTTGGTGATGCGGTGCACGTGCACGTCGACGCCGATGCCCTCGGTCCGGCCCCACGCCGCCGACAGGCACAGGTAGCCCATCTTGGGGCCTACGCCGGGCAGCGCCGTCAGGCCCTCGATCGTGTCGGGGATGTCGCCGTCCCACTCGTCGCGTAGTATCTCGGCCGCCTTTTTAATGTACCTGCCCCCCCCAGCATCTTTTGTCAGTTGCTGTATCAACAGAGATTCGAGCGCGCCCCTCTTACTTGGTCTTGTTGTTGTGGAAGCCGACGGCCCAAATCATCTTGTTCAGTGTGTCCGGGTCGACGGCCAAGATGTTATCCAGGTTCAGCCCAGCCGGCGCGCCAGGTGTATACGGCGGCAGCTCCGTCTGTAACCGCTTCATCACCACCGCATTGACCGTGTCCTTGGTCTGGCTCGACAGCATCAGCGCAATCAGGGTGTGAAACCGCTGGTCCTTTTCCGAGCACCCCCGGTCCGCGAGCCTCTCGCAGCCCATCGTGTCAACCGCCGCGCCGTACGCTGCCCCTCCCGGCGCCCTCATCTTGCGCACTATCCCATACACCTCTTCCCAGTCAGACGGCGGCGCCACCGTCGTCTCGCCCGTATCTGGATCGACCGCCTTGCGCGCTGGTTTGCGTGGCTGCTTCCTCTTTGGCGTTGTCGTCATGGCCGGCGCTCGAATCGGCTCTGCGGCCTCGAGCAGCTCCTCTTTGATCAGCTTTACGGGTGACTCGCTCGAGAGCTTGCGCCGGCGCTTGGCGGGGGGCGGCACGGCATCTTCAATGTCGGGCGTCGCGCGGGCGTTGCCACTGACGGGGGCGTAGGCGAATCGGGACAGCGAGCGCGTGGTCCGACGGGTCGTTGTGCTGGCAGCGATGGCGGTCGACTCAAAGAGACGCGCGGTGTCGAGAGAGACTCGCGAAGACCGCATTACGAAAAATGCCGATGTGGTTGAGGTGGCGAATTCTGCCGTGAAGAAGCCCTGAAACTTGGCGGGCCTGATTCGGGACGGGGAAAGACGGGCCAATGGGGTAGGAGGTGATGACCAAGACCATCGCCCGACGAAATGCAATATCAAGACATTATGGATGGGTGAGGCATCGGATAATTCAAATTAAGTCATAAGTAAACAATAAATTTAAAGCCGTTATAAGTCCCCTACTAAAAGTACAAGTTCACAGTTCATATCTAGTCTTTCACTAGTTTATACAATAGTATAGGAATTATCACGTGCTAGCTACTCCTTAGCTATAAGTATAGATAGAGAATATATTATTATTAAGACCTATTCTAAGAATCTTATTAGCGATATAATATATATTATTACGGGTTAAATTAGTTAGTATTTATTACTTATTATTTTATATAATAACTAAGCTAAGTATAAAAGTAAATATATAATTAATTTAAGCTAATTAGAAGTCTATATAGAATTATTAAAAGTGGGGCTTCCATAGGGACTCCTTATAAGCTACTAACGCTAGTAGTATAGTTAAAACCACTAAAATAGCTAAAATAGTACTAAGAAGCTACTAAAACTAATAGGGTAGTAATATTAGCTAATACC
>JAAHCF010000872.1:0-13188 GCA_038367545.1 Beauveria asiatica | reverse complement strand
TTATTTATTATTTATTATTTATTATTTATTATTTTTATATAATTTAATTAATATTAAATATATTTATAAATAATTTTTAAAATTATAAATTTTAAAGTATTATTATTTATATAAATTAATTTTATTATTTATATAAATATAATATTATTATTATTAATAAATAAAATAAATAAATAAAGTAATTATTATTAATTTAAAAAAATAATTAATATAAATATAAGTTTTTAATTAAATTAATAAATATTAAAAGTTTTTATAAAATAATAATAATAATAATAATAATAATAATAATAATAAATATATATTATAATAAATAAATAAATAAAAGTATTTAAGTATTTTAAGAAATTTATTAATATTATTTATAAATTATTTATATAAATAATAATATTTATATTTTTTTTAAAAAAAATTATTTATAAAGAATTTAAAAAAATATTAATATAATTTTTATTTTTATTTTTATTTTAATTAAAATTTTAATTTTATTTAATTTTATTTATAAAAATTAAAATTAAAATAATTAAAATTAAACTTTTAAATAATTATATATAATATTATTAATAATTATATAAAAATATTTAAAATATTATAAAATATTTTTATATATTATTTTAATAAATAAATTTTAATATTAAATAAAATTATTATTTAATATAAAAAAATATTTAATTTTTTTTAATAATTTTTTTCTAAAAAAATATTTATTATATTTTTATAATAAAATATTTTTAAATTAATTATAAAAAATTTATAATTTTTAAAAGATTTTAAAATTATTTAAAAAAAATATATAATTATTTAAATAAATACTTAATTTTAAAACTTTTAAATAATATTTTTATTATTTAAAGTAACTAATATTAATATTAAAGTAACTTATTAAAGTTTTTTTATAGGCTAAGAATAAGATTACTAAAAAACTTGCGATCACGGCCTAAGAGGTCTATCGCTGTCAGCACCCGTCACACCACTCACTAGGCGCCCCCTCACGTAACTGATGTCGCTCAACACCACACTGCTTGATGTGGCGGGGTCGCGTGCCCACGGCCAACAATTCTGCCGCATCTGCAGCACCAAAGCCGCACCAAGTTCCATAGCTCCGTCGCCCAGTACCGTCAGCTATCTGCGCCCGCACGTACCTATACAAACCGATAGTAGGCAGCCCCCGCTCACAAGAACAACAAAAAGAACCACGTAAATCGCGAGCTGTATCCTAGCTGTCCACTTATCGAACACCCCGTCAAGACCATCATCTGGAGCCATACTCTGGCCAACCACCGAGTAGCGGAACACATAATCAAGATGGCAGCGACAGCGCCAATATACAGCACACGGGACCTAGAAACAGCTTCCATCAGATCGGCGGCTCCGTCATATGGTGAGTGAGGAGATGATTTGATAAAGAGCGGCTGACAAGGCAACATAGCCGAGAAGACTGTCTGGTGCAGCAATTAACACAGCCAGTAGTATCCGATGCGCCCTCCTACCACTCAACCGTGCCAAATACAGATGCAGCTCCGCTCTACACCCCCCAGAATGCCATGGTCGCTGAAGCAGATTCGCACGATAGCCAGCCTCATCGAGAGTCCGATCGACTTCAGACAATTGGCCTTCCACCCATTCCGGCACGGCCGCCGACAAGAGCATCGCCGCACTTTAGCTTCCCGATGTGGTCAGCTGCGGATGCCCCGATCACCAGACACTACCGCAACGTAGCCGAGCGACGCGTGTTCGACGGAAGATACCAAACAGGGGGCACCCCGGAGCGTCAAAGAACTGCCAGACTATTGGAAGAGCACAATGCCGCCAATGACGAGACGTTTCGACCACTTGAAGACCCATACCTGGTCGGCGAGCAAGCCGCTGCCGAAGCCAGGAGAGAAAGATTGGCGAGGGAAGGACCATGCACAACGCTTCAACAGGAAGAACGACAGTGGGACTGGTTGCTGGGTCAGTACACACTCTCCCATTCTTTTTTCGGCCACGAAAGAATGCATGGCTAATGGTCGGATACAGCCCAAATGAGTGGATGGGAAGAGCGCGAACGCAGCTGGACAAGAATTCGTGGCGAGGCTGATGCCTTGCAACGAAGACGTCTGTCCCGCCGGGCTGGTCCGCGCATCTTACCCATGCATTGATACTGTATGAAAAGAGTCGGTTCAGTGCAAGCAGGTTCTTCCATGGCCAGGATTGGACCAACCTGTGTGTTCAATGTTGACCGTCATGCAAATTAATGTTTATCATGCCTTGTCATTTTATTACCCTGAAAAAGCTATGCACACGGCTTAATTAAATCGCTGCGGCGATCAGCATGTGTAGGGCCTCCCTAAACGCCAACAAGATCATGCAGTGCAGTCTACCAAATACGCGCCACAATGCAGCATATGTTAGCAGATGAGTCTTCGACAGTAGCCCTAGCTATCCGTCAAGACAGTGGGCTAATATTAGCCCTTGCTTTGTGTGTTGAGGAGAAGCGCGACGATGAGCCTATCAACCGGGTCAGCCTGTTATATGTCAGAGGATTACGTGTCGAATACCCGTAAAGCCCAAGAACCTCTCCAAAAATCAAAATCAACACCATGCCCACGAATACTCTCGACTGCTCCATATATGCGCGGACGCCAGCTTCGCCGACGACGCCAATGCAATATCCTGCCGCTAGACCTGTCATTCCTACAGCAATACCACAACCAAGGTGTAGAAACCCGCTTAGGAGCGTTAGTCCACGTCCCGGAATTGCTTTTGTGCACGGCGCTGCACGGGAGCCGTCACTTACGCGAACAAGCTGTAGCTCCCCACAGACGGCGGGGTTAAGTCTTCTGCGATGAGGACCGAGATTACTAAAGAGTAAACAGCGATGATACCTGACATGACGACAGGAATCAGACACTTGAACAGTCAGCGTTCGGGTTTCAGATGAAAGCAGCGGTGTTCGCCATGACCTACCTTCATGATCAGGTCAGGTCGAAACGTTCCCACACCCGCAATACCAATGCCGGATTTCGCCGTTCCATATGCAGCACCGATAGCTGTAGAAGATCAGTCATGTTCTTCTCTTTGAATGTTATCTTTCGTGTGGGAAAAGGTCGCGCATACATCCGAATACCATTGCCGCAGCAATGCCACCCTAAGCAAAAGTGTCAGGAGGGTATTGGAACGTAGTTGAATCCTGATATCTTACCATGCCAACAAAGGGCGCAAACTTTGGTGCAACTTCGGAATCCATATTGAGAATCTATATGCCAGATGGTGCTCGAGGGATTGTTCTCTGTAGAATGATGCTGCCCCTCTCGAGCCGTAGAGGGAGCTCTCTGTCGAATTCCTACATAGCTGTTGCCTTGCCGGTCCTAGTGCGCTTCATTCTTGCACGTGACTAATGCCAGCTCAGAGCCCAGAACCAAGCAACTGACCTGTTCCTTTGCTATATCCAGCTCAAAATGCGATCCAACCCAATTGAATCAGCACACTGAATTGATCTCGAGCCTCCAATGATTTTCTGTTGAATCATGCATTATTCAATCGTCTCGTTCCATCTTGTTCAGTCTCTGGCCCAGTAAGTCACCAGCCACTAATGCGCCACAGCTATAATGTGGCGTTTTTAACCCCTACGACGCGAAGATTGTCTAAGCCAGAAGGCAATTGACAGCTCGCAACCAAACCCTCACAGCGTCTGCGCGGCCCAAGGCGTGACTGGATCAAGACAACACTGCAAACGTACGACGAGCTTGGAGAGACAGTCTTCCATCTACAAAACGGTGTGCTTCGAGCCTACAGATCGATGCTACCGTCTTAATCTGTCTGTGCTCACTGTGCGGCGGCCCTCTCAACTACCTACCAACGCAGGAACGGGTTTTTGCAGTGCTAACGGCTCACCCTGGACGACTCAAGCCAATCAGCGCGATCATTTTGATTTGAACTCAAGAAAGACGCTGCGCCTTTCATCTCGTCGGAGCCTTGACGAAGCCTGGCTTCGGGGGTGAAATTGCCTCGGAGAGTTGCCTACCTGTTTGCCTCGGCCGCGCCCGAATCACCCCGAAGGTATAGTGACATTCAACTGTTTTTACGAGCTCATCCATGGATGGATGCATTCTGACACCTGTATAGCTATGGCGGATTACCCTTACGATACACGCCCCCCTCCGCGACCACGAGGCTATCCGGACAATAATCCGCAGCGCGATGCAGCTTTCTCTAACATATTCGGCGCCGCACCGCCGCCGGGCAGGTCGCAAACCATGAATTCATCTACAATGCCTCCAATGATGGATCAAGGAAGAGGGCCGCCGAGCGCTCCCCGGCACGCCCCCCAGCAACGACCTCAGCAGGGCTACTATGGCGATTATGAGCAGCCAGCCCCTGCTGGCAGCCGAATTTCGGAAGGCAGCGTTCCTGCTGGCTATTACCAAGGCCAACGATCTGCTTCGGGCGGGCAATATCCACCAAACCAATACATGCCGCAGGGACGTCGCCAGTATCCCAACGCGGGCGGCCCGATGCCTCCGAGGATGGAATCTCGAGGCGTGCCACCTCAAGCGGCAGGCGCAAGGCACCAGGGGCAAAGAATGTATCAAATACCACATGGTGCTGCCTTAAATACCGACCCATACCGGTCTCAATCCCTCGCCTCGACCTCCCGACCCCAAATGTTCCCACAGTCGCCGCATGCCTATCAACAGTCGCCTGCGAACCAGTCTCGCCAGGCTCCTTACTCGCACCAGTATTCGGCAAGAACTACTGCGCAGGGGCGTGTTGTACCCGAAAGACACGAAGATCGTTCTATGTCAATGACCGGTCCGTTTCACATGCAAGATAGGGACGCCCATCAAACGATGAGTGGCCGCGTCATTCCTAATCGACGAACGCCTTCAGATCTACAAACTGCGAACGGATATATGCCGCATGCTGGTTCGTATACTATTGCCTCTACCTCTCAGGCTAGAACCACGAGCATGGTTTCGTCAACAAGCCCTTATGAGCATTCTCGAACCTTGTCCATGGCATCTAGCATCGCGCCGACAGTGACACCTTCCGAGTCTGATAGTACCACGCTAGTGCAACGACCATCTCGAAGTAAATCTATCGAGAGCGAGCGCCCTCAAACAGCAACCAAAATACGCCCACCGCTTGTCTACCCTGCATTGCTTTCTCGAGTGGCTGAGTGTTTCAGACAAAAAATCTACGTCGGAGACCGTACCAAGAACGAATTGACGTACAAGAATGCCTTCAGTGGCTCTGAGGCTGTTGACGTGTTATCCTATATTATTAGGACGACAGACAGAAATCTTGCTCTGCTTCTTGGTCGTGCCCTGGATGCTCAGAAATTTTTTCACGATGTAACCTACGAGCATCGCCTGCGGGATTCCCAGTCTGAGATGTATCAGTTCAGAGAAACCCTGATCGATGAACCAGAAGATAAATCACCTGTTAACGGTGTTTTCGTGTTGCTTTCGGAATGTTACTCGCCTACTTGTACGCGGGAGCAGCTTTGTTATTCAATTGCATGTCCTCGCAGACTGGAGCAGGTGTCACGTCTGAATTTAAAAATCAACCCTGGACTTCGGAAAGATGACGCAACCAATCTGCACGATGACGAAGCAGATCAGACGGATGAGCAAAAACTCTGGATCAACTCGGTTCCGAAGGAAGTAGCGGATGCTGTTGGAGAGCGGGAAAAGAAGAGACAAGAAGTGATTTCTGAGATTTGTTATACGGAGAGAGACTTTGTCAAGGATCTCGAGTATCTGCGCGACTTTTGGATTCTTCCTCTTCGGTCAAAGCAGTCGCCCATCCCTCCTCAGCGTCGCGAGAAGGTCGTCAAAACAATCTTCAGTAACATCATTGACCATCCGAGTATCCACACTGTCAGCTCGAGATTTGCATCATCTCTTACCACTCGTCAACAAAAGGATCCGATCGTCAATAATATTGGCGATATTTTTCTGGAATATGTGCCCCAATTCGAGCCTTTCATCTGGTACGGGTCTAAGCAGCTTGAAGGTAAATTTGGATTCGAGAACGAGCGCTCAGTAAACTCCCATTTCGCTAGTTTCGTCGACGAAATCGAAAGGAAGAGAGAATCTCGCAAGCTCGAACTCAACGGATATTTGACAAAACCAACTACTCGATTGGCTCGATACCCTCTGTTACTTGAAAATGTCCTCAAATACACAGAAGATGACAGTCAAGACAAGGCAGACATACCCAAAGTGCTCACCATGATCAGGGATCTCCTTGGCCGCGTCAATGCAGAATCTGGCAAGGCTGAAAATCGCTTCAATCTGAGACGCTTGCACGAGCAGCTGCGCTTTAAACCGAATGAGAGGGTTGATCTTCGATTGACGGAGGAAGGACGCGAGCTAGTCTTCAAGAGCCAATTCAAGAAGTCACCAACAGATCCGGCCGAAATCACAGCCTTTCTATTTGACCATGCCGTCTTGTTGGTTCGTATTAAGCAAAAAGGGAAGACGGAAGAGATCACTGCGTACAGGCGGCCAATACCTCTGGAACTCCTTGCTATCCGAGAGATGGACGAAGTGATCCCCTTGCAGGGCTCTATCAAGCGGTCATCTTCAAGCCTCATCCCATCTATTCGAACAACTACATCAGATACCAAAAAGGGCGAAGGCTGGCCGATCACATTTCGCCATCTGGGGAAGGCGGGCTACGAACAAACTCTTTATGCCTCCAACCAAGCGGCAAGAAAGAAATGGCTACAGTTCATTGACAATGCTCAGCAGCGTCTTCGTGCTCGCGCCGACTTGTTCAATACCACCACCATGTCGAGCAATTTCTTTGGAGGTACCAATCAGGTGAATTGTGTCACGCCGTTTGGTGAGATAATCCCGACTATGATAGTGAAGACGTTTTACTAACTACTACAGACGGTGGCAGGAAACTACTGTACGGCACTGATAACGGCATCTATGTCTCTGATCGCAAAGTCAAGGAGCAGATTCCAAGACGAGTCCTCGAAACGCCCAGCGTCACGCAGATCGATATTCTGGAGGAATATCAGTTACTTCTTGTCCTGTCAAACAAGACCCTGCAGTCCTACGCTCTTTCAGCTCTGAACCCTGACGAACCAGCCATGGGCAAGAGACCGAAGAAGATACAAAACCACTGCAGCTTTTTTAAGACCGGTATCTGCCTAGGCAGACACCTCGTTTGCTGCGTAAAATCTACCGCACTATCGACTACCATCAAGGTATTTGAGCCCAATGACGCGATGACGAAGGCAAAGAAACAGAAGGGGCTTGGCAAGTTCATCAGTAGTGGCCACGATGAACTTCGGCCCTTCAAGGAATTCTACATACCCACAGAATCTACATCAGTGCATTTCCTCAAGTCGGTTCTTTGTGTAGCTTGCGCCAGAGGGTTCGAGGTTGTGTCCTTGCAAACTCTCGAGACGCAATCACTACTTGACCAAGCCGACACGTCGCTTGATTTTGTTGCTCGGAGAGAAGGAGTGCGACCGATACACATCGAGCGGCTGAATGGCGAATTTTTGCTGAACTACTCGGAATTCTCATTCTTTGTTAACCGCAATGGTTGGAGAGCTCGCCCAGAGTGGCGAATCGACTGGGAAGGCGCGCCCCAGAGCTTTGCGTTAAGCTACCCCTTTATTCTTGCGTTTGAGCCCAACTTTATAGAACTGCGCAACATTGAAAATGGTACCGTCCACATCGTGCCGCACAAGAGTATCAGAATGTTGCATAGCAGCACTCACGAGGTATTGCAACGGTCCTTAACGCCTCAGAAGAGCCACAGCTAACTGTACTCTAGATTTTGTATGCCTACGAGGATGAAAAGGGTGAAGATGTAGTGGAGGCAATCGACTTTTGGAAGAACAATCGACGTTCGGACGTGCCCGGCTCATCTTCACCTTGATTTTATAGGAACCTCGTTTCTTGTTTTAGGCAGACGAGCTGCAATTTTTGAAAGCGAAATCGAGCGAAGCAAAGCACTCACTATATCAAGCATTTTATTATCGCAGGTGCTCCATACCTTGGCAGCAGATATGATTCCTCAGTACATCTTCGATAACATTTCTGGTGAAAAGCACATGCAATGTATAGAAGGCCTCAAACGCAAGGCGTCGTATGTAAGCTATTGATCTAGAAACTGAGTTTATTCGTTGTAATCGTTTGTGCGCGCTCAATGATTCGTAAGGTGAAATGCCAGGAACGCAGAAACATCAAGGGCCTGGGCGCTGAATCTTGAATGAAAATGTATATAAGATCCCATCAGCAGTGGTATTAATTCGAATTGAATAGTTCTACTTTCGTATTTGTTTGCCCTTGGCCTGTGACTCATGGTGTTCATATGCATTCACAATTAGCTGATTAGACACATCTAAGATAGCCCATCTTTGCTCACGGTGACACTCGCGAGCATGGCGTGAATCTAATACTAAGTTGTCTTGCAAAACCTCTACCAATGTAGGACCGAGACGCCGGTAGCCAATCTTCGTCGACGCAGAATGTTCTCCAAGGCTGTATGTGGCCCGTTCTTGGCCCAATATATCGGTACAGAGAAGATGTAGATCGAGGAACTGGCTGAACACGGTGCCAAAACTAGGTCTTGAAGGGCGCAGAGTGCGCACGGAGGCGAATATTGAACGGAGCGTGGCATCGGGGCTTCTATTGCTCGCTGCCAGTCCGTTGAAGTCTGGAGCCGATTCTTTATGCTCAGTCCTTGCCTCCTCCGCAGTAGAATTAACTAGCAACAGCAGAGGCATGCTTGGGGAGCGCGAGAGCCAGCGCAATCGAGTCTTTAGGAGTGCCAATGATTGATGTGCTGCCGTATTCTCTCGCCTAGCAAACAAGGACGTAAGGAGAGTCGAGAAATGAGTCAATACGATGATTTCTGGGGGGCTCATGGCTGAAGAGCGCTTGCCATGAGCCTCAGGCGATGGCGACCCAGTTCCATCTTGAGAGACAATGCGATCGTGTTCGGTTGATTGTGACATACCCTCATCCTCGCTATCATGGACTTCCATGCTTGGTAAATCTCGTTCGGTATTCAGGCCATTTATGATGCCCTCTTCCAGGTTAACAGAAGCCGGGGTGCCTGGGATGCTGGGCTGCAGAAGCTCGGCTAACGTTTGCCAAATGCCGTCTATATCAAATACAACCGAAAGCATTACGCCCTCCAGGCTAGTATCACATTTCTCTTGAATTTTCGCCGGGTCCAATTCGTAATTTGATAACTCAGATTTGAGGATGCCCACGATCAATTTGGTAACAGATGCTAAGGGCTTTGGCGTTATGACTAACGCACGATTCGCTGAGCCGTCCAAGATCGCCCTTATCATGCTTTGCAACCCCATCTAAACACTTTAGCATCCGTTGTAGAAGAAGCGAAATGACCAAGCATACCAACAGACCAAAGCCATCGACATCGGCGCTGATACCTACAATGGAACCTCTCTGTAGGCCACCACAGAGTAGGGCGCCGTCCAGCTCTGTGCATCCGTATCTGACAGGCTGGAACCTGGCGAGGCGATCACGCAGGCTTGCCTCTTTGCAGGCGAGCATTAGCGCATTAACAGGTTTAGGCTGCTGACTAGAATCATCTGTGTTATTGGCCAGAGCATTGTAAGACTTCATCTTCATCGAGTTAGATGGATGCGGATAGGTTTTTACATGCTTTACAGTCATGGCGAGCCTGCCGTCTTCGCTAGCTAGCCCCACTGGGTCACTTGGCACAGGCACAGGAACACGATCATACAAACAAGTCGGAGGAATCCAGGGCTACGCACAGTACGTTTCCGGCTTTGGTATGGATTGTCAATTCAGTCATTAGAGATACTTCTGCGTGTTTGCAGATAGAAATATCGAGGTTGTTGCTGGCTAACCCATCACTGCGAAACAGTGACCGTCGCCGAGCAAATATAGCCTCGCAGCATAGCTGGCAGCATCGACATTTCTGGCCCCCAACAAGCAGCATTAGCTAATAAGAAAAACGGGGATTCCCAAATCAGATTGGACCAGTTCTGTGGCGCAGCCGCGCAGCCGTCTTGAAGACGACGCGCCATAGAATGAGTAGCGAGTCCTAGAATGGTCACAAGTCGACATGCCTGAAAGCCAGCATAGCTTCGGTTACTGCGTCCTGAGCGCTCAGCCACCCACGAGTTAACTCGTCCTGTTTCAGTCGCATACAACTTCACTGGACACTCAGCCCTGGTTCGCTGACGTGTTGTTGGCGCCGTCTACATTTCTGGGCTTTCTGACACCCTTTAAACTCTTCATTCTTCCGATGAGACCGCTTGGCTTCGCAGACATCTCCTCCGCTGGGCTGGTGGCGTCTGTTGTGGCTCGCCTCTCGAGAGCTGCGCCAGAGCCACGTCTTGGGACAGGCGGCGGGCTGGCCGGCGAAAGAGTAACATCTCGACGTTTGACCGTTATGCTATCTTCGCCCTTGCCGAACTCAGAGAAATAGCTTTGATTGGGCTCAGAGCCGTCAGCAGGGCGGGAGGGCATTGAGTCGGGAGAATACTGTCCAGTGCCGTGATACTCCCGGGGCCCCTTGTTCATATGCCGGATACGGTGCGCCAAAGACTTTTTTCGCTGTACACCCACCAGCATAGCCGCCTCTTGAGCCTCCTCCGCTTGACGCCGAGTGATGGCAGCCCGAGTGGCTGGGGTTCCTTCCAAGAAAGTTGAGGTGCCGAGGCCATGGCTTTCATCACCATGGATCACATCACCACGAGATACAGGATTAAAAATGGCGGCATTTTTGGCTCGGGCACCGGCCGCATAGTCTCTGAAAGCCTCGTCGGTTTGTCCCATGAAGGTCGAATGGTCTGCTTGTTGGTTTAGGGGACCAGAACCACCGAGAGAGTTGTTGAGCGAGTCTTTCGGAAAAGCTTGCATTGGAGCACGGCGGCTGCTCTGCCGATTGCGGTGCGGATTCAGTGCATCAAAGGGGCCATCGTGATGGAACACTTGCGAGTTGGTCAGCAACGAAGGCTTGGCTCGAGTCCAGCAAGAGTACTTACGCCCAGTCCCGTATATGCTTGTCGCATCGAGCTGGTCAATGATATCGATTCGGCGGCTCGGTTTGCCCGATCGGCCTTTGTCCTTTCCTTCACGAGCCTCTCTCCGCAGCTTGTCCTTTTCGCGTCGCTTTTCTTCGATCATTCTCCGCTCTTCGTCCGTGATGGGTTTTATATCGAAGCCCATTATAGAAGACTCGGAATTGCGACGTGGTCGGCGTTGGGGCTTTCTTTGAGGAGACCGTGATGATCCAGGTTGGGAGCCTTGGGCCTGTCTTTTTGCTTTGAGAGCCTCTTCTTGAGACTTTGTTGGTCGGTGTTTCTGCATGTTGGGTAGAGGCTGAGGCCCCGACTTCTCGCCAGACCGGGTAGGTGGTGCGCGTCGCTCCATGGGCCGCCTCGCGTTTGGTAGAGATGATGGCTGAAAATCTACAGGCTTGCTATCGTCTAGAGTCAACGAGTTCTACACAAGGATACCTGTCAGTAGTGTTTCATCGAAACTGAGTCGCATGACTCCGGAAGGAAGCACCTGGGGTTAGACGCATTGGACGCAGGTGCTATGCGCGCAGACGGAGCTGGTAGTGACGATCGGCTGCTGTACGTACAAATATGTCTTCCGCTGACAAGCTCTGGGAGCCAGAGTGGGTAGATACGACGCCAGGTGATCGCACAGCGGGAGGTTGGTCGAGGAAGGGGTTGCGCGAAAGTGGTCGGTGAGGTGCAGGGTCGTCAAACGGAGAATGTGACAAACTGGCCGCTGCTGTTTCTGCATTCGACGGAGATGCGGCTCGATTTCGAAAGGGATTATTGGAAAGGAGATTCGCGGACAGGTGCGTTCCCTTGGCCCCTTGCTGCCCTGTATCAAAGTTAGATGGATTTCGAGACGAGACAAACACGAAACATATTCGTCGTCGGGGCTTTTATGGCGGGGTCGCAGTCGGTCGGAACTTTGAGGACTCTTCTCAAGTTGTGTTCTTACCTGGAGGCTCGGAGGCGCCGGCTGTTGACATTATGGTCTTTTCTATAGCGACGAAATACTGTTGACTTGTGGCCGGGAGGCTACGTCCGAACTATCAGGTTATCGCAAGCCCCTCGATGTTGCGTGTATGGGGGAGAGTGCTTACCGACGGGGCTGGCTGGTGTCTAGTGGGCATGGTGGCAGCGGCTGAAACCCCAGCACCAAAAAGGGGCTGCTGGCGCCGGGCGCAGTGGACTGGTACATACATGGGTATAGACCCACCAATTGTTGCGCAGCGTGTTCGCGTCGTTCTTGTGGTCAGTTGGTTTCCGGTTAAGTTAGGTGGTTGGTCGGTTGATTACGAACTTAGCACTAGGTCTCGCGAGATGATTAAGTAGGTTATATAACCTAATTTAAGTTATACTTTAAGAGTAATTTATATAAAAAGATTAATAAAAAAAATATAAATTAAAGTATATATTTTATTAAAAAAATAACTTATTAATAAATTAAAAATTATCTTTTTTTTATAATTAAAAATTTCTTTTTTTATTAATTTTAATTATTTTTTAAACTTTATTTATAACTTTTAATATTTAAATATTATTTTTTAATTATATATTAATATTAAATTTAAATTAATTATTTACTATAATTTAATTTATTATATATAATAATTCTTTAATTTTTTTTATTATAATATATTTTTTAATTAAATTCTTTTTTTAATTAAATTATTAATAATAACTTTAATTATAAATTTTATTTATAAATTATTTATTAAAAATAAAATTAATTTTTTATTATTAAATATCCTTTTTTATATATATATTTATACTTTAATCTTTATTTTTTAATTATAATATTTTTATTTAATATTTTTTAGTTTCTTTTTAAAGAACTTAAGTATTATATAAATATTATAAATATATTTTTTTTAAGATTTTAATAATTAAAAGTCTTTATTTTTTAATTATTATTAATTTTATAATAATTTATTAAAATAATTTTTTTTAAAGATTTAATAAATATTTTTATTATAATTAAATATTTTTAAAAATATTAAAAACTAGTATTAAAAGCTTTTTTTTTAAATAATATTAATTTTAATAGAATTTTAAACTTTTAAAAGTAAATTCCTTTTATAATTTCTTAAGTTAAATAAAAAATCTAAAACTCTAATTTTAATATTTCTTTTTCTTTTTCTTTTTTTTTTTTATTAATAGTTATT
>JAAHCF010000871.1:0-13191 GCA_038367545.1 Beauveria asiatica | reverse complement strand
TTTTGCCTCGGATCTTTCTTTCTTTCTTTTCCCCTTTTTTTTTTTTTTCTTCTTGGCTTGCTTTAAACTTTTCCAAGACACTGACCAGGATAACCTGCAGGTCCCATCATGGCTGCCCGGACCGTTGAGCAGTACATCCGCGCCGGTGTCGCTGGTGCCCATCTCGAGGACCAGGTGCTGACCAAGCGCTGCGGCCATCTCTCGGGCAAAAAGGTCGTCCCTCGCGAGGAGTACTACTCGCGCATCCGCGCCGCGCACGCCGCCCGCGTCCGCATGCGCTCCGACTTTGTCCTCATTGCCCGCACCGACGCCCTCCAGTCCCTCGGCTACGACGAGTGCATCGAGCGTCTCCGCACCGCCCGCGACCTCGGCGCTGACGTCGGCCTGCTCGAGGGCTTCAAGAGCAAGGAGCAGGCGGCCCAGGCCGTCAAGGACCTCGCTCCCTGGCCCCTCCTGCTCAACAGCGTCGAGAACGGCGCCAGCCCGACCATTACCGTCGACGAGGCCCGCGAGATGGGCTTCAGAATCATGATCTTCTCCTTTGCGTGCATTGTGCCTGCCTACAGAGCCATCAAGGACACCCTCACGCTTCTCAAGACCAAGGGAATCGTCGGCACACCCAAGGATCTCACCCCCGTCAAGCTGTTCGAGGTTTGCGGTCTGAAGCACTCAATGGAAGTCGACCAATCTGCTGGTGGTCTATCCTTTGCCGATGGTGTCTCCAACGCGTAAAATTGAAGAAAACTCGCATTTCCGGATATTACATATATTTCTTTATTTCCTTTTTTCTTCTCGTTGTATTAGAATAGCTTGCAAGTAACGACTCAGCTTGCCCGACACAATAGCGCGATTTATTCATTGTTTTTCCTCATCAATAGGCTTATTATCAATCTGACTAAATATCTCTTTTGCATCACAAGTTTTCCTCTTGGCAGTGATTGTTGTCAAGCCCCTCCTACGGGCGCGCAAGGATAAATAAGTGGCAAATCGCCAAACTTTGTCTCTTGCGCGGCCGCATCTCAGTCAGTACGCGGTGGGGTAAGTCCAAGCCGCGTAAAATTGATGAGGTGGTGGTATGTCTATCTTTAATGCTGGTCTTGGTATTACACAGAAGGCAATCTGCAAAATCTGCGACTAGATTAAGCTGCGCGCTGCAATTGGCTCGACGAGGATGGATATTATCATCTGTCAAGTAAGATCGCCTGGCTCTTGCTTCACAGCTCGACTAGGGCCGACTAATACAGGACTAACGGTACAGATGAATTTTCTGAGGTAATATCTGAGTAACCTCTATCCATATTACATACATGTAATCGTGCAGCAGTCGCTCGTCCCATATTTACACAAGATTGTCTCAACTAGCAGTCTGCGAGGTTGATCAGGCCAAAGAAAGGGCCTACCTCGGGGAGCACGCTGCCAGCGGTTCCTATCTTCTGAAAGAGTTCGCAGAGACCATCCTCGTCGTCCACCGTGACCGTCATTGTGAGGTGGCCCTTTTCGTTGCCGTCGCCGAACCGGTTGAGTATCATCTTGCTGGGGATGGTGAACTTGGTCTCAATCGCCGTGGGGGTAATGGCCTTTTGGTTCTCGTGCGTGAGCATCTTGCCGATAATGTTTCTCATTTGCGTGTCAAACTCGCCCTTGGCCTCGGGCGGGAAAACGGCCTCGACGGTGACCTGGAAGCGGTAGTGCTCAAAGGAGCCCGAGCACGAGGCTTCCTTGCACGTGTCCATGACCTTTTTGTGAAGCTCGTCGCGGACGTCGTTGTAGAAGTCGTCGCAGTTCTCGGGGTGCTCGTCGCCGGGATGGCCGCACACCTGCGTGTGAACCTGCTTGGGGCCGTACCAGTCCAGGTTAGAGTGGGCGTCGTCTGCGGCGGCGATGCTCGCGAGGCCGACGACTGACGCCAGAGTGAGGAAAGAGTTGAAGAGCATGTTTAAGAAGTGGGTGTGAGTCCTTTTCTTTCTTTGGATTCTCTCCTTTTCAGCGGGTAGGAGGCCTTCTATGTAAATTCTTGTCGATTGGACTACAATTGAAATAATTACCTTGTTCTCAACCACGGGTCTGTCTGTCTACCCGACAGACCATAGTGGCAATGCCGGCAATAAAACTTTTCCACGCCCATTTCCCAGAGCAAATCTCTAGGGCTTACGTGTGGGGAAATAGTGTCTGTTCACCATCGTCATGAAGCTTCCTCTGCTCACAGAAATGCATAGCCAAGACCCGTGTCAAGGAAGAAAGCGCCGGTAGTTGGCCTGTTAGTGCAGCCAGCCTGGCGCCAGCACGGTGCTAATGACGTCGGATGACTGGAATGCACCAGCCATGAGCCACCATCTGCGGAGCGCCAAGATCCAAGCTCCGAGGCATCGAGATTCACCTGTTCCTCACATGGCCTGAAATCCCACAGGTCTGTCGACCTGTCATTGCGGCGACACAAAGGTGGGACTATAGCGCGCATCCTCAGATGATCCGACAGGATTTCAACAACAGCATGCCAACTCCAGTTCTTACTGATCATATCAATGGTTCGTGAGTGAGACAGTCACGCACATGAGAGTTTCTAGGCAAGACAGGCTCACAAGGTAGCATCGAGAGCAGGTTGACTGGTCATCGCGACAAAACAAGCACCGCTCCGCAAATGTCTGGCCAAATAAATATCATATGAGGACCAAAAGCTATCGACGCAGCCAAGACTAGAGCTCTGGCCTCGACAATATCAACTCCCCCTCCCACCAATTCTCGCCAAGCCTTGGAGCTCTCTCAAACCAACACGCCCGCCAACCCCCTTGCCAAGTTGTGTCGACGAGCACGTCTCAAGAAATCTGGTCCTCGAGGGAAAATAAATAGCTACGGACAAAGTTTGTCGGACGAATGGACTTCAAGCCAGCCATGTCTCACGCCCAAAAAAATGTCCGCTGCCAAGCAACCCATGTTGGCGCAGGGCTACGACCCGACTCTCTGGGGAATGGGCCCTTTGAAACCCGTCACTTTTTTTTCTCTCCCTCGCCCATGAGATAGACCTTGTGGCTCATTTACGAGGGGAAAAAAAAAAGAGAAATGTTTCGGTTTGCTCCTAAATCTAGATCTTCCCGAGGGATGAACGTCTCTGATTGGGCCCCCGCGGCGGCCGCTGCCCCAAGACACGGGCTGGGCGCGCCATATCCAAAGTGAGACACAAACGACCAAATCGGGTAGTCGAGAAGCATCACTGGAATGTCGAAGCATTTTTCGCGCTTAGATGGGGGGGGGGGACTCGGAAAGGCAAGGGGCCCAAGAAGGTCCATGACTTTTTGGTCATGGGGAGCAGGAGCGGCAAGATGCTTAAAAGGTGCTGGCAAGGCCTCTTCTTTTCGGGGAGTTGGGTCTCAGTGAGAGGTCTCATAGCTTTTCCGGGGATATTGAAGCTGTAACTACGTAGTCTTTCTTACAAGACGACCGTCTCGATGGGCGCCACGACGACGACGACGACGACGACGACGACGACGACGGCGAGCCGGAAGCCGTCGACGACGACATTGTCCGCCAGCGAGCTCGAAGATGCCACAACATTGAGCTCGTTAAATCTTTCGCTGCCCTCACAGCTCACGCAAGCCGACATTGAGCGTCTCGGCCGTGAGAGGCCCCCCATCTTTGCCAGCACCTTTATCGAAGTCGTCTTCGTCATCGCCATTGTCATGTCGCTCATGATGAGCGAGTACTTTACCTCTGGCTTCAACGTCATCCTGCCGACGCTCAGCAACGCCATCCACATCCCCGAGACGGCGCGGACCTGGCCGACGGCCGTGCCCAACCTCGCCGCGGGTGTCGTCCTGCTCCCCTTCTCCCGCCTCTGCAACCAGTGGAGCGCGCGCGTCGTCTACCTCGGCGGCCACGTCTGGCTGATGGCCTGGGCCGCCGCCGCGGGCTTCTGCACGGCGCCCACGCCCATGATTGTGTGCCGCGCCATGCAGGGCATCGGCTTCGGCGCCTTTCTGCCCGCGGGCCTGTCCATCCTCGGCCAAATCTACCGGCCCGGCCCGCGCAAGAACCGCGTCTACTGCGTCTACGGCGCCTTTGCCGCCGTCGGCTTCTACTCTGGCATCCTGACGGCCGCGCTCACCACCCAGTACGCCGACTGGCGCTGGTACTTTTTCCTCGGCGCCACGCTGCAGTTTGTCGTCATCTCCGTCAGCTACGCCACCATCCCGCGCGAGCTCGCCGACGTGGACCCGGAGGCGCGCATGGACTGGCTGGGCTTGGTCACGTCGGTGCCGGCGCTGACGCTCATCAACTTTGCCTTTTCGAGCGCCACTCACGCGCCAAAAGGCTGGGCCACGTCGTACATTATTGTTTGCTTGGTCGTCGGCGTCATATGCCTCGGTCTCACCGTCTATGTGCAGGGCTGGGTCTCGACGCAGCCGCTCATGCCGCGCAAGATATTCAAGCCCAAGTACATGATCAGGCTATTCATTGCCCTGTTTTGCTTCTATGGCGTAAACTCCATTTTCCTCTTCTACAGCAGTCTTTAGTAAGTTGCTCCAGCTGCCGCGTTTGGGCAGAAGGGTGTGCGATTTGGTTGCTAACGAGTCAAACTCAGCATCGGCAACGTTCTTCGTGCGAGTCCCATTCTCACTGCTGCCTGGTACTTGCCACTCTTATTCGGTGGCATCTTCCTCGCTATCCTTGGAGCCATGGTGCTGCATCTCTTCTCCAACCAGATCCTGCTCATCCTCGCCAGCCTCGGTTTCCTCTGCTGCGCCCTGCTCTTCGCCATTTTGCCCTTTGACTCTGGCAAGCCCGTCGGCATCCTCTACTGGATGTATGTATTCCCCGCCATACTCTGCGCGACGCTCGGCATCGACCTCTCCTTCAACGTGACCAACGTCTTCCTGACGACGGCGCTGCCGAAGCGCGACCAAGCCGTCGTGGGCGGCGTCATCAACTGTCTCATGTACATTGGCAGCTCCTTTTGTCTCGGCTTCAGCGATCTGCTCATCGCATCCGTGCAAAAAGTGCGGGGCGTGCACCTCGGCTCGGCGGAGCAGTACCGCATCGGCTTCTGGCTGGGCGTCGGGCTGTCGGGCGTGCCCCTGCTGTTGACCTTGACGATGCGGCTAGGCTCGGCGTCGGCAGAGCTGACTGCAGATGAAAAGGAGGAGCTGCGGCAGATTGCGGAGAAGGAGAAACTCCAACAGGCGAAAACGGAAATAATGGCTGACAAAGAGGCGACGCTGGAGGACAAGGTCAAGCTGGCTCGGTGAAGGATGTCTGTTGAGAGGGCGGCGAAAATAATGCAAAGAGTAGTTGAAGATGGAAAAGGATAAGGGAGGCCGTAGGAGGCGGGGAAAAAGCAATCATGCTTAAACAGACATGAAAAGCACCGGCGTTTAGGCGGCTGGAATCGTTATGCCATTGTTGGGAGGTACGTTGCTTTTTATCACAGCAGGGCCACTGGGTATGCGCTTTCACCATTATTGATTTATTGATTTATTGATTTATTGATTTATTGATTTATTATTGTCTTATTAACCTCGCTTGTTATATATTATATTGGAGTATGTTTGACGATGTTGTCATCTGGTGATGCTCCTGGTTTCCCATTGAATACGGGCCGTGTCACCTGATCCTAGATTGAATGGGACCGGGCCTGGCCTCGGCACGCGTTGAGCGTCGCGTAGGGGCTGCAGATTCCTCTGTGTCGCGGCGTGGTCTCGCTTCTTCACCTGGCTGCGCTGGTGTCCTTGGAAGCACCTCGCCGTGGACTGCATCATGAGGCGCAGCTGTTTGTGTAGTTGGCTGGCTCTGTTTCACTCGGCTATATCGGCTCGACAGCTTGGATAACTTCGACAGCAGGGCCCTCAATTTTCTTAACCTTGCGGCCTTCCCACCAGGACACGAGACCGGCGAGCATTGCGACACCGCAACCGAGGCCGATGAATGCGCCAGTTGCCCAATTCTATAACTCGGGGTTAGATGCAACGGAGCGAGTTGGTTGGTCGTGTGCCATGACTTACGGGGCGATCTATGCGATTGTAGTGCCACATGAAGAAGCACAGAACCGCCTGGAGGATCGTGTTCAACACCATCATCCAAATCGTGAAGCCAAGCTTCCAGATGGCTGTGGGAGGCGCGACGCGGCCGGTAAAGGTGGGCGGCTTGACTTGGTCAGACGTTGCGGTCGCCTCGGTCTGTGTATACCAGGTTGGCGGGCGAAACCAGCCGCGATTCTGCTTGACAAGCTTGGTCATGGCGGCGGTGTCGTGCATGTGCGCGCCGCGGATAAAGAGGTAGAGGTCGCGGAAGCGCCAGGGCGCGAGACCAAAGCCCGTGACGCAAAAAAGGGCGTTGAGGATCTGGGAGTCAATCTCGAGCCAGATCTTGCGGGGAGAGGAGTCGTCGTCGGCGGACGGGTGGTTCATGGCCGGGGCGGCTTTGAGGAGGAGAAAGAAGAGCATGGCCTGGAGGGTCAGCGGTTTGTGAGCTTAAAAAGAGAAGTTTACGTACACCCCATGCCTTTAGATTGTTAGCAGTGAGACTGTGAGTTTGGGTCGGTGCATGCATACGACAATATTCAAGCAGTAAATGGTGATGAGGAAACCGGCCGGTGTGATGAAGAACTTCCAGAAAGCAGCAAGTCCATGCATAATTGTTGGCCCAATGTCTGCCTTTTTGCCATGGCCTTGACCGTGGCTGTGATGCCAGAGATGATGTCTGTGATGATGGTGCTCCTTGGTCTTGGTTGCCCGTTCGTCTTGCGCAGCGTCTGTAGCCGTCTCTTCAACGCGTACGGGAGCGGTCTTTTCCTGCTCAGATGCCTGGCCGACGACGCCGCGCGTGTTGCTGCGGACCAAGGCGACACGGCCAGTGTCTTCGTAGACGGCGGCCAGACGAGCAGAGTGGCCCTGGGAGTTGAAGGCGATGTTGCCGGCGCCCATGTCCATGTCACGGAGTTCCGTCAGGTTGGGGGCCTGGGCAATGGCGGTGCAGGCGGCCTGCCAGACGCCGAGCTGGGGATTGGCATTCATGACGGAAAGGGAGGCGCGGCGAGCGCGGCTGGTGATAGTTGAATCGGCGACATCGGCGTCTGAGGACCGAGGCAATGAGGAAGCCATTGCAATGGTGCCTTTTTACCGATGATAAGTGATGATGCTTTGGATCGACCAATTTTGATGCTGGCGGCCCTGGCGGAATACAGGCTATTTTGTGTATTTGGCGGGCTTGTCAGGCGCTACAAGCGCTAAAAGCTATGACCAGGTGCTGCCGGCGAGGTAACGTAAGGTACTAGGTAGTTAAGGCTTAAGGTGATGATAGGCGTCAAAACAGAGTCAGGTAGCTGAATTGCCGAATCCAGGGTGCCATAGACGGAGGGTCCTTGAGGATGCCAATTGACATAGAGAAGAAAAAGCTCCGAGGACATGGCACTTTTTATTAGTGCTATATCAGTCTGGAGGGCCGGCAGATGCTCACAAAGGGAATGGGAGGCAATCATTGGTGGGATCTACAGTTACAACTTGGCGCCAACTACCTACTAAAGGATTAGTGGCGAACTTTTAAGTTCCTACCAACAGGGCCATCAGACGTCGAACTAGCAGGGGCCGAGGTTGGCCGGGTGGCGTGAGAAGTGGCGCTGGCAAATGAAACGCCTCGTTGGTGAATCGATCTTGCAGCCTTGATGCTTGTTTTTTTCGCTTCTCCTCTTTTGCTTCTTCGTGATGAAATTTTTCGACTTACTCGCGCTACTAATAAAGGAACGACCAGTGTGCGCTTGGGACCCTGTACAGATGACCATCCCATCTATCATGTTTCTACATACCAGTAGTTATGGCGGAGTGCGAAGCTGCTCGGATGACGTCAGAGAGCGTGACAAGACACGGAAGCAAAGGAAAGATTGTGAATGCCGGGCTGTTGTTGATTATGCATGATCGGAAAGTAACAGCATAAACGCCGTTGGAGAAACAGGGAAATCCCTGTGGCAATCAGCCTCCAGCCTGGCTAGGTACGTTAGAATGTACTAGATAAACCAACATTGCTGACGGTGCAACAAGCCAAAACGCTGGAAGCGTACCTGGACTTGAGCACCCGTACAGAGTGCGTTTGACCCATTGTGTCTGGACAGAAGACATGGATAAAAAAAATAATTACGACACTGACAAAATCTAAATTTTAATTCTTGCCCCTCTGACACGGGTCTCGGTCATCTCATCCTCCCCCGGTCTCAACCTCAACACAATAGCATCGTGGCAGTTGGCAGCGCATCACAGCGCCTATATCCACTAACCGCACCGCTGGTAATCGGGCCTTACGGAGACTCCACAGGCCATTGCCGGGGCCCGGAAAATCCCCCAAATCACCGTCGACGCCGTCACAGGACTGGCACAGAATAATCCCTGCACCTTGCCAATATCAGTAACCAAGTCAAATGTTATAACTAATTGTTGACCTATTGGACCTTGGTACAGCCCGCCAGCCTCCGCTCACTCAAATTTTCCCGTTGCCGGCCAAGCGGGTATAAACAACCCGGCCGCCTTTCGAGTAATGGAGTGTGTGTTATTAGCCTGTGAGAGAAACGGCCATGTAAATTAAATATCTTGACACCTACTTGCCGGCCTAGTTAATCAGCTCCTAAGTCCCGCAAACTTTATAATTGCTGGTCCAAGTGGGTGATCCAGTGATCCTTTAGTTACCATCCAGCATCAACGCCCCGCTAGTACCGACCAGGCTCCATCTATGCTTCAACTGATTCTATCTTGCTGCACTTGCTTCCGCCAGCTTCGTTTGTCTCGACAACTTCCACCGCCATCTTTAACCAAGGCATTTCCCACCCCAAATATCATCGGAGCTGTGTTACAATCAGCTGCTTTTTGGCAGGGCCAATCTTTCCGCCGCCCATTTCGACCCTCTGGACACGGATTCAAGCCATGTTCCGCAGCAAGTCGAGAGAGCCTGGCCAGCTCATCCTCGAGCAGGGCCCCTCGGGCTCTGTTTGCGACGATGGCCGCTTCAAGATCCGTTTTCACAGCGAGGCCCATTCCCTCACTTCCTGGTATCACGACCTTCAGATGAAGCGGTCCTGCAAGCACCCGGCCAGCCGTCCCACCTCTCTCGACGTTCCCAAGACTGATCCCGCCAGCATTCCCCGCCTCAACATCGCCATACACATTGTTGGCTCTCGAGGCGATGTCCAGCCCTTTATTCCCATTGCTCAGATCCTTTGCAAGGCTCCCTACAACCACAGAGTGCGTATCTGCACGCACCCAGTCTTTAAGGATTTTGTCGAGGCCCAGGGTGTCGAGTTCTTTAGCATCGGTGGTGATCCAGAGGCGCTCATGTCTTATATGGTCAGAAATCCCGGGCTGTTACCTAATAGAGAGAGTGTAAAGGCCGGTGATGTCGGCAAGCGCCGCGAGGAGATGTCGGAAATTATGAATGGCTGCTGGCGGAGCTGCATCGAGGCTGGTGATGGCATGGGAAACCCCATCACTGCCGCCAGTGTCAAGGACCCCAAGGACCTCTTCATAGCCGACGTCATCATTGCCAACCCGCCCTCCATGGCTCATATTCACTGCGCTGAGAAGCTTGGCATTCCTCTGCACATGGTCTTTACCATGCCCTGGTCACCGACAGACGCTTTCCCTCACCCTCTGGCGGCCATGAACTATGGCGGCGCCGACAAAAAAATGGCCAATTACATCTCCTTCATAATGATGGAGCTCCTCACGTGGCAAGGGTTAGTCTTTGATTCGTACCTGCGTCTGCACTCTCATCGCAATAATTTCTGACACTGCATTATAGCCTTGGTGACTTGATCTCCAAATTCCGCCACGAGAAGCTCGGCCTCGACCCAATCAGCCCTCTTTGGGGCTTCCATCTACTCTCACGCCTACAAGTTCCCTTCAGCTACCTCTGGTCAAAGTCATTGATCCCCAAGCCCAAGGACTGGGGATCATACATCAACATTACTGGCTTCTCTTTTCTGCCCCTTGCCAGCTCATATACTCCTCCCGACGATCTAACTGCTTTCCTTGCCGCCGGGCCAGCCCCAATCTATATTGGATTCGGTTCAATTGTCGTTGAGAAGCCTGTTGAGCTTACCAATCTACTCTTTGCGGCAGTCAAACAGGCCGGCGTGCGGGCCATCATTTCCGAGGGTTGGAGTAAGGTTGGCGGTGACCAAGTTCCCGACAACATCTATCTCATAGGTAACTGCCCTCATGATTGGCTGTTTCAACGAGTTTCTGCCGTCGTACATCACGGCGGTGCCGGCACTACCGCTGCCGGTATCGCCGCCGGCAAGCCCACAGTTGTCGTTCCCTTTTTTGGAGATCAGGCTTTCTGGGGCCAAATGGTAGCTCGTGCGGGGGCTGGTCCTCAGCCCATTCCGTACACCGAAATGACGGCTGATAGCTTGGCCGAGAGCATCACCACCGCCTTGGAAGAAGATGTTCAAAAAGGTGCCCAGGAGATGGCCAAGACGATTGCTGCGGAGAACGGAGCGGAGGATACCGTTACCGACTTCCTCGAGCGCCTTATCAGCGAGGACCAGCTGCAGTGCGACTTGTGCCCGGATCGGCTCGCCACTTGGCTGCACAAGAAGACGGGTGCTCGCCTAAGCGGGTTTGCCGCTGCTTGTCTAACTGACAAGGGCTTGATGACGCCTGATCAAGTCAAGCTGATTCATCACAAGTGCTGGTATGTTGACGAGGGCGCCGAGCACCCCTTTGTTGGCATGCTCGCTTCCGCCACGGGCTTCGTCACCGCTGTCGCTACCGTTTCTTCCGACTACGCGAAAGCTTGGAAATACCGCCCGAGCAGAACGGCCGACAAGAAAGATACGGAAAGCTCGAGCGAGTTCTCCGTCGAGCGAAAAAACGCCGTGCCCGAAGGCTATAAGCCCAAATCGGCTGTCCACCCGGGCGGCCGTCCTAAAAACCCGATGCAAGA
Organism: Beauveria asiatica; assembly: GCA_038367545.1. Lineage (NCBI taxonomy): Eukaryota > Fungi > Ascomycota > Sordariomycetes > Hypocreales > Cordycipitaceae > Beauveria > Beauveria asiatica. Next base: position 2,271 of record JAAHCF010000871.1, on the reverse strand, counting down.
AGCTTCAGAAATGACGCCTTCGCAGATGGAAAAGGCGGCCATAAAAATGGCGAAAAAGTCCCTTCGCACTTTGACCCCGGAACCCGGGATTCAGCGCGCACCTACTTTCCATGACAAGCGCAAGGCAGAGTGGGAAGAGCATGAGCATGGTCAACATGGCCGCGGATTTTACTTGGCTCGCAAGACGGGCAGATATGGAGCGGAGCTCGTCAAGGCGGGCCTGAAGGCTCCCGTTGCCTTCTTTTGGAATACGGCCAACGGCTTCCACAATTTTCCTTCGTACGGCTATGCCGGTATCGAGGTCCGCCGACGAGACCGAGTTACGGGGCTCGGTAGCGGTATCAAGGTGGCAGGCAAGGAGTTTGTTTTTGGCTTTTGGGAAGCCTTTTCGGGCATCGTCGTCTTGCCTTACCAGGGCACACGAGACGAAGGCTTCAAGGGTCTGGGCAAGGGTATCTGGCGTGGTGGCAAGGGCTTCTTCTGTGGCCTAGGTGCCGCTGCCTTCGGCCTTCCCGGCTACACTCTCAAGGGCTTCGAGAGGACACTTTCCAAGCGCCACCTTACCAAACTCAAGGCCGAAATCCTGCTCGTCAGACTGCGAAAGTCGCTCGTGGACTTTCGTGAGGCGACAGAGGAAGAGCGCGAGGCGGTCGTCGAGGCCTGGATGGCCAAGTTTTGAAAAGGGTCAACACTCAAGGTTGGTGTTTTGGCGTTTTTTACGTCAGTCACATTCGCTTCATTTTCCTCATCATGTCACGATCCGTTTGTTTTATGTGCTTGGCGATGTTGAGACATATTTCTGCGTTTAAGAATATCCGGCGCACATTGCGCATGCATCGATTTTCGTATACTGTTTACTATCTTATATACTATGATTATATTACTATTTACATGGGTAGCTTTATGGCCAACTATCTGGCATGGCAAGCGTCCTCGAGCGGGACGGTTTCGGCATTATCGGTATCGTCGCGGTCTTCCCAAGTGGGGTATTTGGCCTCGAGCTCATACGCCGTGTTAGTCTCCTGTAAACGCGGAGTGATGGGCGACTCTTCAGTGTCGACGCTGGCCATGCGGAGCTTTGCTTTGCGTGCAGACGCGTTTGTGGCGTGCGACACGGCAGACCTCTCGGACGCAGACCGCACCGTGCTACCAAACACGCGGGGCCATATCCGCACCAGGATGAGCCTCAATGTCGGCAAGCAGGCGCACATTAGACCGACATTGATCTCGATGGTGGCCCATAGCGCCACGGGCGATTCATCCCATGTCGGGTTGATGGAGTTGGCAAAGTAAATGAGCGATCGTAGCCGCAGCGCTGAAACAACGGTGACACTTGTTCTGTGAGCTTCTGTAGCAGATGGAGACTGTTGGCAGATGGAGACTGATCGACTTACAAACTGCCGGTGAGGAACATGATGGTGGCACCGACTTTTTTCTTCCAGTGCAGCTCCAGCTTGCGAATCTGGAACAGCGGGATGGCAATCATCCAGACGTCAATGGCGGTGCTGACGCCGCCGTGGATCCATCCCAGCAAGTTGATTCTCGTGCAGTGGCCGTCGATGGGCTGGACGTAGCGGATCCAGTAAAAGGCCACGGGCATGCACTGAAAGACGGACAGCAGCATAAAGGTCAGGCCAAACAGGGCGGTGACGGCCATGGTCAGCCAGAGCACGGCGCGGACGCCGGTGCCGGGAAAGATGCTCAGGTAAAAGAAGAGCAGGCTGAGCTTGATGGTGGTGACGAGGAAGAGGTAGAGGATCTGCTGGGCGTAAAAGTAGCGGGCAAACGTCTGGATGACGTCGGGCGTCAGTGTCCAGACGTCCTTGCCGAGGCCGTGGCGGGTGAGACCGACGCTGTTGATGATTGTGCAGGGCAGGCCGACAATGACGGAGATGATGATGAACCAGTCGTCGAGGCCGAGCTTGCCGGCGTAGCTGTAAAAGACTTTGAAGATGAGCCTGGCAAGGACCATGACGCCGGTGATGGCGCAGAGCGTGATGGACGTGACGTCGAACGAGGTGGCGCGGTCGCGCGGCGGGAGGTTGCACGTGGCCTGGGTTTGGTTCATGGTGGTGATGCCCTCGGCCACGGTGCACACGGTCTGGACGCACGACTCGACCGCATTTTTGATAGTGGTGTTGCTGCAGAGACAGGTTGCATCGGCGCAGGCCTCTTTGGTTGTGGCGTGTTCAATGCAGGGTTTCTTTCAAAAGTCGACAGAGGTTAGACTCGGTGTTCCCCCCCCCCCCCCCCCCCCCCCCCCCCCCCCCC
>JAAHCF010000870.1:0-13309 GCA_038367545.1 Beauveria asiatica | reverse complement strand
GGGGACGGACAGGCTGTTGCGCGGAGCGACACCGGGCGCCCTAGGCCAACAAGCAGAGCGGCAGCAGGCGACAAGGAAGGGGCAGAGCGTGGACGACGTACAGAGTAGGAGTTGCGGCGATGTAGGGCGTCCAGCAGCGATTGCACAAATTGGGCGCGATGGCTTGAAATTAATTCGGATTGAAAGAGAGGAGGAGAGCTCAGCCGGGGGAGGGGGAAGGATACCTAGATTTTGGCACCGATGAGTCGGTTCACGCCACCAGCAAATACTACCTAAGGGTGGTTAGTCTGGATAAATAGGCTAGCATCTAGTAATAAAATTGGAAGCCAGTAAAAAAGGGCCCTGAAGCTGCCAGAGAGTGCGCTAGGCCACCTGCCACAGAGCGTTACGACTGCTGGAGCTGGAGCTCGGCGAGTCGCGACGGATGCTGGACGGGGGCGGCCTTTTTTGGTGAGCTTTGGTTTCCGTCAATGCAGTGGAGTCCGAGACATTTCCTATTGGCTGCTACCCCTGTGCCCCATTACTTCCGAGGCTCTGCTGCGCCCCTGGCAACCGCTAGCCACAATGCCTTTGTTGACATTTCCTCGTCGCGTTGCCAGTAATTGGGTGCCGCCGTTAACTTACAAACACCGTCAGCTAATGAGGTGCGTGCAAGCAGTCGCCCGCCAAGGAAACACACGCAAAGAATGACCTCGTTCCACTGCCCGCTTCCAGATCTACCGTCGATGGCAGCCTTGCTTGTATGGGACTTTGCCGAGGTATTTCTGCATTTCTAGTGGGCACTTATTGGCCGACACTGTCTGTCAAGGTACATGCAAAACGACTGACACGTTTGACCGTTTGCTGGCGCCACCTGTTCATTACCCCAGATGAGGCTATTCCGAGCTCTCATAATGATAATAGTAGATCTGACTTACATCGCCTGTTCTGCTCGTATCCGTACCCGCAGCTACTTTACTTTCCTTGGTCCTACAGCGTTTGCTTGATTTTACCTCTTGTCCATTCAGGCCCTCTGCCTCTGATGACCAGCCCTTGCAACAATTGACAGCTGCCACCCGCCAGCCTGCAAACGCACACCTTGTTTACTTCGCAAGCCGTTCCTTTTCCGGACGCGCTCTAGAGTCCCCTCACGGCTTCCCTGACGCGTCAACTCCATCCTCTTCGCCACGATTGCTCGTAATGTACCTCCATATCACGACTTTCGCCTAGCTCGTGTAATTGCTGCTGCTGCTGCTGCTTCTATCACAGCTGCTACCCTCGCCTATCACATCAGTTTACTCTTGCATTTTTCTTCTCAATCGCTATTTTTTAATTCATCATTTTATTCCCATCCCCCCCCTCGCTTCATGGTGGCTGCCATAGCCTTGTTCCTTCTGTAGCCGAATCTCCCTACGAAATACTCGCCCCCCGACGCCATGCCTTTGCGAAAAGCCCTCAAGTTTCCTCGCCCAAGCCTCGAAGCCCAGTGCACGCACACCACCATGACGCGAGTATATGGAGCAGCACATCTCTGCTGCGCTTGCCACCGCCCGGGCACTTTCGGCTGGGTATATCAGTGCACTCAGGACCAAGAGGGCATCATTGATGACGCCCTCGCCCAGGGCGATCTTGTAAGTTCTCTCGCCATTGCAGTGCTATCGTTGATGCTAAGACAGCTTCGCTTCAGAGCTGCTGCGATCAAATCGGCCTTGGCATGGTTGACGTAATAAATGCGCAACGAAGCAATATCCCCGACTGCCAAGACAAATTCGCCTTCCTGGACCAGATTAGCTATGAACAGATGGCCAGCTACAGACCCGATCAACTCGCCACATTGCTGCGGCAAAAAGAAAAGGCATTGCCCGGCATCGAGGCCCAGAAATTTAATAACTGCTAATGCATAATTTCAGGTCCAAGCCATGATTCAACGAGACCGCATGACCCAAAACGGCACCTCGCTTTTTGCCCACGACGGCCTCCTCGATCTCACTGAGCCTCTGCCTAATCCATACGAGTACCGGAAGCTGTAGGGCAGCACCGCTCGCAAGGAATGTCTCTACCGCATCTGCGCTCGCTGCCGACCGACCTGCGTCGACCGCGCCTACATCAGCATGAACGCCGTTGCCGATGGCCAATTTCCACCCACCGCTGCCACGGGCTTTAGCTTCCACTCCATTGCCGGTCGTCCGGTCACGGATGCTCGTCTCGTCAAAACCATTGGCCAACGGCCCGTCCCCCCCGTCAGTCCCCCAAACCTGATCCTGCCCTCGCGACTATTGCCACTAACACATGCGTCCAGGATACACCCGACAGCTCGCCACGCCTCTCGTGGCTCAAATCGAGTCTCTGCCTCATGGACCTTCTGGAGCGACAGATTGTTTGTGGTGGTCATCTTTCAGCAGCCCGAGACAGTCTGTCTGACGAAACGCCTTGTTCTGTCAGTGAGCCGCCTCCATGCCCGGGAACGCTGACGCGCTCGTCTCCCTGTAACGACTTGGAGGTCATTTCGCAGCTGCTGCCCGAGGACCCTCCGGTGTGCGTGGCGCCAGAGCCAGCCTTTCAGTGTGAAAGCTCACCATTGTTTGACGTGCAAGTTGATGTCCATGCGCTACACTCGTGAATACAGTTCCTAACCTCGGACGCAGATCACCGATCCTCGGCGTGCACACACGCGGTGACACAGATTCAAGCTACACTAATTTGCGACTCGGTGCAGGCAACGGCTTTGAGCGCGGTATCTCCGACATGATTACGGCAGCGTAGTGCCCCTTTCTTCGAGAAAAAAAAAAGAAAAATAAAGCCAATCGACTATGGTGTCTTGTCCGAGTTTTGTATACATAGCACGTTATACCAAGTGGAAGTACAGCAAATGATGTCGCATACATATATCGACATACAATCAAGCTCGTAAATTCACCGTGTATACTAAGACACTTCCCAAGGCTTGCTGCTTTTAAACTCATTGTAAGAAAAACACAACACATTTGACCTCAAGGCTTGCTACTCTCAAACACCTTTTTCATCATCTGGTCGCCCACGACCTTGGCCTCTGCGAATCGCGGCTCAAAAAACTCCTGCGTGCTCTCGAAGCGCTTCCTCCACGTCTCGAAATGGCCCAGGCTGACGCATTCGGCCCACGCGCGCGCCGCAAACGTAAACTCCAAGTCGTCGCTCCGGTACGTCTGGTCCTCGACAGCCGTAACGAGCGCCTCGTCGAGCAGCGCCGGCGTGCGGAAAAGATACTCGGTGACGCCCAGACGCAGGCGAAACAGCGGCGTGCTGCACAGCATGTGGTCGTAGGGCACGATGCCCAGCTCCGCCCAGCAGTCCACCATGGCCAGCAGCGACAGGTGGTTGTTGGCGCGGCGCGCCGTCGGGTCGTCGTCGGACGGCGGCTGGCCCAGCGCGAAGCTCGACAGAACCGACGGCTCGATGAGGGGCGTGCCACCGCTGCCGCCGCCACCGCCCCAGGCCTTTGTGCCAAAGACCTTGTCGCGCGCGGCGTACAGGCGCGCGCGCAGGCCGGCCAGGTCCCCGACGAGCATGAGCTTGTAGAGCTGCGTCACGCTGCGCGCGTACTGCGCGACCTGCTCGCGGGCTTCCGGGTTGAGTATGGCGAGCCCCGCGTACACGTGCCATTTCTGGCTGTAGATGCGCAGCATCAGGTTGACCTTTACATTTTCGACCCCCCCGACGTAGCGGCTCATGGTCCATGGGAACTGGCGGTTGGCGTGCCAGGCCTTGCCCATGGAGAGAAAGGCGGCGTGCGTGACGGCCTGCGTGTCGGCGGTGATGCGGTCGTGCTCGAGGGCCGAGAGGTACACAAAGGTGGACTGCAGGCAACCCAGCACGGCCTCGACCTTGCGCAGGGAGGTGTCGGGCGCGCGGTGCTGCACGAGGACGAGGGGCTGGTTCTTGGGGTCCACGCCGGGCCCGTGCAGCGAGTGGCACGAGATGATGTCGACGTCGGCGGGGAGGTGCCGCTCAAAGGCGGCAATCTCGGGCGACTTGCACGACGTCTGGCCGCCGACGATGGCGCCCATCTTGGTGGCTAGCGGGCGGGGGTGTCGATTGTTAATAGAGGGGGGTGACTGGCGGGGATGGAGAGGCAAGACGTACAAGGTCCGTAGCTGGCAATGACACTGTCGATGACGGCGGCTTCGACGCTGTAGATGATGTAGTCGCTCGCGCGGGAGACGAGATGGCCGTTGCGGCAAATCTCGATCTTCTCCTATACAAGAGAAAAGAACCTTTCAGCATCCATGACACGCGAAACACCCAAGGGGCGCAGAAAAGGAGCAGGTCGGTACACAAGAGATGGAGGTTCGTACATTGGCAGAATATTTTTCTTTCAGGCTATCATAACTATCTTCTCTGTCGCATGCCATGATTCTATAATTCACGAGCATGGGCTGTCAGCCAAATATTACATGCTGCGGGCATGCGACGACCGATTGGGAATTCAAGGGCATCATTTTCGGTTTACGCGGATTACTATTGCATTGTTAGCGAATTGCTTCCTTGCAAAGACGTGTGTAAAGTGAGAGGATGGGCGGCTGCCGGCGAAGGCAGCCAAAGCCGGGTATGGTCTTTTTCATCAGACAGTAGTTATAAGTAAGGTAGCTAGCGTTTACATCAGTGACTGCCCAGGTCCTTCCCTCTCACCGGAACGGTGCTAGGGCTCTCTCCGGGCAATGCTCGAGCCAAATGCGCTCTAGTCATCATTGAAAAAGAATCACCAGCTGTGGGTGCGGTGCAGTGTAGAGAGGGTAGAGGATGGAGTAGGAGAAGAGCTTACCATATTCGACGTGTTGCAGAGAACAGCACATGTCACGGTTCAAGACTCACCTCCAGCCGGCTTCCGACAGTCTCTCGGCGTACATTCGTCCCATGTCGCCCATGCCAATCAGGCCAACGACGAAGTTTTCCATCCCCGCAGGGATTTCCTGAGATGTGGCCATGCTCGTCTGTAATTTCGAGGAAAGGAATCTGATGGGAGAAAGCAGATACAAAAGTGAACAGCAAATAAATGGCTCACATTCCCACTGCAGCCACGAAGAAGGAAGCACGTCAGCTCTGTGAAGACAGGCGATGCTTTTTTCCTGCTGCGAGGTGAATGAAGTGAAAGAAGCTGGAGGTCGAGAAAAAAATTGAGCGAGAGGAAAGAAAAATGCTTGTGTGGGTCGAGTGATTACCTCAGCATTCTGGCCCTGGACCGTTGAGACAGAATTGGGCCTTGACGACTCATGAAAAGAAAGGCCTGCAGAAAGCTCCAGCAAAACGACCTTGACTCGGGCACGAAAATGAATGCGCTCTTTGCTCTGGGCTCCAACGGCTCCGGACAGCTCGGTATCGGCCACCAAGAGGATGTGTCGGTGCCGAAGCCCGCGCTTTTCCATCCCGCGCAGCCAGACTCGCCCATTGTCCGGGTGGCAGCGGGCGGCAACCACACGCTGCTGCTCAACGCTGCTGGGCAGGTGTTTTGGAGCGGCGACTCCGCGACAGGCGCGTGTGGCCTAGGGCCGCCCGCCAGCGTCCCCGTGTTTCAAGAGATTCGTCTGGTCCAGGACGGCGGATGCAGGGTGGGCGATGTTTGCCTCATCGCGTGCACGTGGGAGGCATCCTTTATCGTAGCGCAGAATGCGGCGGGCGAAAAGACCGAGTTGTACAGCTTCGGCGTCGGCGTCAAGGGGGAGCTAGGACAGGGTGAGCTGATTGTGCGGACGCCCTCGGCAACCGCTTTCAAAGATTTCCCGCCGGCTGGTACGGAAATCGTCGACCTATCTGCTTGTATGGGTCACGTTGTCGTGGTCCTGAGCAACGGCGATGCTTACGGTTGGGGCAATTGTCGCAAAGGACAGGCCGGCGCACCTGAGCAAGTCATATATTCGCCGAGAAAGATAGAGGGCCTCGAATTCAAAGTCTTCCGAGCGGTGTGTGCAAAGGAGTCGACTGCATTCTTTGGCGAGCCCGCCAGCGGTCACCTCGCAGTGCTGGGTTCCGATAAATGGAAGCTATCTTCGGGCAAGCCCGCCCAGGTGCCGCATTGGGCCGATGTTGGAGCTAGCTGGGGAAATATATACATTCTTGGCGCCGATGGCACCCTGCTTGGCTGGGGTCGTAATGATCATGGCCAGCTGCCGCCACCAAATCTACCTGAGCTCACCAAAATCGCCATTGGCAGTGAGCACGTTGTTGCATACGCCAAGAGCGGCGATGTCCTCTCCTGGGGATGGGGCGAGCACGGCAACTGCGGGCCCAAGGTTGAAAACAATGACGTTAAGGGTCGCTGGAATGTCATTGCTTCATCCAAATACATCCCATCAGACTCGAGAATAGCAAGTATTGGTGCTGGCTGTGCGACCAGCTGGGTCTGCATAACGCCCCGGTGAACCCGAGGCATCTGCGTAGGGCTGCAACTTTTTCAGTCGGGAAATAGCGCAAGATTTTCTACGTCGGCCAACTTTTGCGTCGGTTCGAGGACAGTAGACGGCTCTGCAGGAGGGTTGCTTTGTTCGTCTGCAAAAGGCGTAGAATCCGCCCTACTCATGTGCATAAAGGAGCGCGTCTGTCGAGTCAGCGTTTTGTTGATACACTCCCACATATTAAACTCACTGAAATTGGGTCGGGATCGGCACTGTGGTCCCATCCAAGCTGCGCATTCTCTTCTGCATCCTCGTCCTCGTCCCTGACTGGCTCCCAGCCCTCGTCGTCGACAAACAGGCTCTCGGATCGCAATGTCGGCGGCGGCGGCTTCTGCGAGGGTCTCAGATCAAAGGCTGACATGCGCGAGACACTGGCTCTAATAGTGCCCGCGGGCCGAGAAGCAGAGGGTGGCGGCACCCTGGCCGAAACCTGCGTTGGCGGCTGTGCCGTCTCTGGATGTGGCGCGGGGGCTTCAGATGCCGCGACGCTCGTCTTACGAGATGTGGCCTCGAGTCGCGGCGCATTGTTTGCTGGAGTTGATTTGCGCCCCTTCTTCGTCTTTTGGGCAGGGTTGGTTCCTCGCTCCCCGACGGTCATGATGAGAAACTCACAGGACAATGCGTCTCCAGCGTAGGAGAACTGGATCGGGCGAGCTGGGAGCGAGTATCGGGCTGAGAGAGCAGAGCCTCCGATGCCAGCATGCTGAATGATGGCACGGAAATCTTTGACCGAGATGACAATATGGAGCTTGTCTTCGACTTCAATATCGTCGAATTCATCTGCTTCAACTGCAATTGAGGTCTGGAGTGGCTTTTTTAAAACAGCTAGATTTCGTTAGTCGTAGGTTGAGTAAATGAATACTTGGTCTCGTACCATCTTCGTTCACAGTCTTTTCGCTGAAACATGTAAAATTGACGCGGTCACCGTCAGTGTTGATGTCGAGATAGTCAATTCCCGGGCCAAAGTGGTCCATGAGCTGCCGTAGCGTGCGGGAGCTTATAGACCAGTGGTGCGGCGCTTCCGTCTTGTTAAATTTGGCGTGCACCGGGACGCCAGTCTCAAAAATCAGGCGGTGAGTAGAGGTGAGGCCTGTTCGGAAGATGATGCGGGCAACGAATCGGCTCTTGACGCCTTGGCCGTCTTCAATGGTGACGTCGCAGCGGTCAATCAGAGTCTGCTTTTCCGCATCGCGCTCCCTCTGGGTGTCGGCCGCCGCGGAGCGGCTGCGAAAGAGCGATATCAGTGACTGCAAGTTCAAGTTTTTTGTCACATTAGACATGGCCGTAATGGAGATGATGGGTGGTGCGGCAACTTGCCCGAATGTACATGTTGCAGTGGAAGCGCTCCTTGGCTGGGCCCGTGCCTTGGTAGTTGTAGCGTGAAAAGAAGCGGTGGGTGGCGAATTTAAAACTCGCATATGCCGACTTGGAGTTGTTCAATGTGCTCAAAATAAACTATTAGCACTGTTAGTAGGCCGTTTTGGAAGACGGGAGGTGGCCATGAGCAGGCTAACAGAATCCTTGCGCGCCTCGAGGGACACGTCGTCGCTAAACTTATTGAGGCAGATGAGGGCATCTCGGAAGCCAGAGACGCCCTCTTCACTCAGGGTGAAATTTAGCACCGCCATTGACGTGTGAGAGGCACGCGGCAATTCTGGATTCTCCGGGAATGCCCTAGCGTCTGGACGATGATGGTCGACGTGAATGGCGAGCTGTTGGCGGAGGCAGAGTTCACGTCGGCGCGATGGTGGGTCGAGAAGTTGCAGTGGATGGCGGGCGCGTTCAGTGGTTGCGGTGCCTCGGGGTATGTAATGCGCTGCAACATTTATTTACGACCCATGTTGGCGAAACATTGAAACAGTCAAGCCGTAACAAAGAATGCAGGCGTTTGCGCAGTGCAGCATCAAATTGTAGATGGAGTAAAGTCGTTTCGGCGGGCTGATGAGGGATGGTTCGTCCATCAATCAGCCCTAATAGGTAGGTAGGTAGGTACTGTGGGGGTCAGCGTCAGCTGGGTTCGAGCCTCAATCTTTGACGCAATTTCAGCATTCTCGTAAATACATTTTCTTGAATCTTCTGGAGCGAAACAAGATTGTTGGCAGGGCTGGGTTACAAGTCAAAGAGATTGCTCAAACGGACTGGTGGCATTGTCTACTTTGGGAGGCAGGTGGAGGCATGGGAGAGCAGCCACAAAACGAGTACAACGATCAATTAATATTGCCGATTTATGATCTCTCATTTTAGTCTAGAATTGCCGGATCGTACGCTTTTGAGTTTCTACAAACGCCGTACTGGCTGTCTGGTGAGCTAATCGATAAGATGATCCCTTTGATAGCAGTCACTTACGACACTTGATCTCTATGGAGTATTATGTGAAGTCTGCTGTGAAGTATTATGCGAAGCTCTATGTTAAAAATATGTGAATTGTATGTGAAGTGATATAAGTGTTGATGCTCTGTATTGTTGCGTACATAGTCAAGGTTTATTAAGCGGCCCTAGCCCTTCAAGCCCCTTGTCGCCAATCAACATTGATAGCGGCAAGAAAAACACTGGCGTGGTAGTGTTTATCGCGAAACGCTGTGCGCCTGAAATTTGAGAAATTGCAACAAAATCAATCGCAAGTGCAATAAAATGACGGACGCCCGGATTCGTCACCCCCCATTCTCCATGACCATCAATTCCGGAAGCAGCTCCAGCCGCAAAAGCTGAATCTGGTCGGGCCTCTCCTCACGCCATGCCTGTCGACAAAGATGTTGGTGCCAAGATGCTTGCCGCCAAAGTACTTGGTAAAGAAAAAGGCCATCCTAGCAAGTTCCTTTCGCAAGAAGAGAATTAGCAACGGGCGAGGCTGGCCCAAGCGATGGGGGACGTACAGTTTGCGACGCGGCGCGCTTGTTGGGGTTTGAAATGTCCAAGATTATGGTTAATAAGAGCCCCCCTCCCCCTTGGATTAGAGGAAACGGCGTTGTATTTAAGGGCTCGCCGTACAATGCTTGTGCGCCTACGCGATGACTTTTTTCAGTTGACTACGAAGTTAGCTCGTACGACTGTAGAAGAGGCCTCCGCACGGACGCCTCACAGTAATTAGGCTACCGAGCCAAAGAGGCGTGCTTTTTAAATAGCTGATTTCTTCTTTTACTTAATTCCCACCCCGAATCATGTCTCGAAGGGCTCGCGTCACAACGTTGGTTCGCTCGCCTTTGCGGGGGAGCCCTAGCCCTTCAGTGCATCTCAACTCAGAGTGGCGTTCGTGGCAGTTCGAGCAAGATATCGATACCATGTCATACATTTCGGTCTGGACATCTCCTGAAGACATTGTGAATGTGTTCTTTTTGGTCCTCTTCACAGAATTCTTGGTGGCAGTAAACCTCCAAACCAGAGGTCTTTTGCAGATACTACAGGTAATACTCCCCAATCAACAGCCAGTCAATTAACGGCAGTGAATCAACAGCAGTTAATCAGGCGCCGGAATAACCAGTAGCCAGTCAACTACATAACAGCTAGCCAATGAGCTAATCAGCAGCTATTTAATCAGCAATAATAAAGTAGCTACTAATCAACCGACCGCTGATAATTTACTGGCTGCTAATTAACAAGCTGCATCACGTACCTTTTGGGAAGGTTGTAAATGGTGTAAATGGGGTCTGGTGTCAGTAATAATAAATCAAAGTTCCTGCCTGCAGCCCAGGCACTGTAGTTTAACCAGAACAGCCTTCTCCGCCTGCGCCACACCTCGCGCATTTCAGGGCAGAAACAACATCCACAGCGTATCTATTTACAGGGGCCAAGGCTGCTGTGTTTTGACAAATCGTTATCTGGCGGACGCCAAACTGCTCATATCCAGAGCAGAAAGAGTCAACAGATACGCTACAGGTACAAGCGAGTGAATCAACAACGAATAAATTAACAGCCAGTAAATTAACAGCCAGTTATTCAGCAGCCAGTAAATCATTAACAATCAGTTAATTAGTAGCTGGTTAATTAGTTATTTTTAGAGCTATTTAGTTTAGTTAGTAGCTAGTTAATTAGCAGCTAATTAAGTAACCATGCCATCCTGTCCCTGAAATTAAATGCTGCACTAGCCCTATTTATAAAGACGCTATCAAAGAAAGTTGGAATCCGAAAAACAACAGTCAAGTCAAAAAAGCAAATGGTGATATTCCAACAGTTGTTCTGAATACAAATTAGGACCAGAAGCCAGCACAGGTGCTGTTCTTGTCGTCTCCTCGTCAATGCCATCCTCTCCGGCAGTGACAGACACCCAATCTCTGCCAATCGCTCCGTCAAAGCCGTTCCTCGTCTCACTGCCTTCCTCCTCGACACTGCCAATGGCTTCGTTACTGCCAATGGCTTCGTTGCTGTCAATGGCTTCGTTGCTGCCAATGGCTTCGTTGCTGTCAATGGCTTCGTTGCTGTCAATGGCTTCGTTGCTGTCAATGGCTGCGTTACTGTCGTCCCCGTCATGATCACTCATCTCCTCTTCCTCATCACAATACTCATCATTATCCAAGTCAGCCCCCCAATTTGGATGAGAAAGCTGCCATTCCAGATCGAGCAGTGACCGCCGCATGCTGCAACCGGGCCTCTTGCTCACGGCGCAATCCTTGCTGTAGCACCACGTTTTGCCGAGCATATCCGTGTCTCTGGTTTGGAGACTGCTCTGCGGGCAGATGAGCTGCACCCAGGTGGGATCCGTGGGCCCCTCTACGATCAAGGTGGTGCGCTGCACTAGCACCAACATGTTGCCGTCGTCTAGGCAGTTGATCAAGTCGATGTTGACGTGGCGTCCGGGGCCCATGCACACGCTGAACCCATGGCGAGCCCCGTGGCAGCGGTCAGTCTCGGGATCAAACTCGGTCATCTCGGAGCCAGCGTACTCGTTGAGCTCTGCATCTGCTCCCCAGCGCCAGAAGCGGCAGGTATGCCCGCCCAGGTGCCATTTGAAGCAGTTTTGGGTGTTGGTATCGGTCTCTCTGGGCAGGAGACTCCAGTCTAAGCAGCTGCAGAGACTGGGGTCAAACATGCGCATCGGATCACAGCCTTCAAAGAGACGGCTGGCCAAGAAGCAGTATGGGTCTTTAGGGTTCGTGACCTCGTGAAGGGCACTAAAGACACCATACCAGCCGGGCTTCTCGCCAGACGGGCCTCTGTTAAAAGGGATATGGCTAGCGGATGTGAATTCAAGCTCGTACCGGCCGTCTAGCCTGGGCCAGACAAGGAACTTCAGACCGTTCTCCGAGGTGCACTTTTGGCGGCTGCAGTTCCAGCCATTGTCGTCATGCTGGTTGCAGCCAACGCCATTAGATTCATCGCTGGCGCAATCGGACAAGGCAACGACCAGGTCCCAGTTGAGCAACACATCAGAGCACAGCTTAACATGGCCTGCCCAGCCGATGCAAAGTCTGAAGCTGTCCGCTTTGTTTCGACGTTCATGGCTAGAAAAGTGCATCGCAGAGTGAGGCATGTGGCATCTCGAGCACCAGAGTTGTGTCATGGTCTTGACGACTGTCTGATCATTGTATCCGCGAATGTCTTCGCATGAGGAGCATAACTTTGACTCTCTCTGCTCTGGATATGTGCAATTAGGTGTCCGCCAGATATTTGCCCTTGACTCGGTCCCATCAGTGCAGTCGGCAACCCGCAGATGCGCGAATTCATCAGACCAAGAGAAGAGGCGCATAAAGGTGCGTGAGGTGTGGCGCAGGCGGAGAAGGCTATCCTGGTTGGTAAAGGACATGATTTTGGTGACAAGGCTATCTGGAAGACGAAGGAGAGGACTGTTCCTAAAGTTTTCGCGGGGCGCCGAATGAAGTCGGGTCCACGCTGGACCGCTCAGAGCGACACGCGGGGTGTATGGCGAGTAAGCGGGAGGCGGAATCCCAGGAGGACGGTTCAATACGATTTCACGGAGGCGTCTCTCCATATCTTCATGAGAAGGATCCCTAGCAGTCTTGACACCTGAAGACATTGTGGATGTGTTCTTCCGGGTCCTCTTCACCAATTCTGTAGGTGGTGATTGTAACTGATTATGAGTGTAACTCTGGGCTCTCGTAAAGATGATGCTGTGAAAGAGACAGAGGCTGTGTTTAATTATACAAGGAAAAGGCGAGGAATATCTGGGAGGGAGCTGCCTTTATTATTAGTGAGTAGTAAATTTAATCAGAGGTTTGCTCTCTCATGCTTCACCCAGTCTGAGCTGGATTTTTTTTCTTCAAAGCCACAAAAGTAAAAAAGCTACAATTCATATCATGCTATTGATTGCGAAATTACATGGAATCAGAAAAGTTGGTTTTGAGAATTAACGTGGCGTCGAGTTTGCCTTTACGTGGCTGGAATTGCCTTTATGTGGCTGCGATGTCTCAAGAAATGATACCAAAGTTTAAATAATTACTGTCAATAACCCCCCTTGCTATTCTTGGAGCCATTCGATCGTTGCTCTATCGGTCGGTATATCTAACGGCCAAGCATTCTACAGGGAAGCAATGCCCGCAATGATGGGATACTTGACCTTTGCGTTTCAAGAGTTTAGATTCTAGGTGTATTAAGTAAATTACGGTTCGTCTCAATATGACTCGGTGTAAACCCTCATTCTTCTTGATCCTCCTATATAGAAAGGTTCGTTTGGAAGATTCGAGACTTTGGGCCTTCAGATGTTCTTCATATTAAATGAAGGCTCGTGCTTTTTCTGCTGGTGGCAGTAATCAAGCAGCCCGTTCGGGACGGCGCCTCTATTTCGTGACCTATCCTCACCTTGCGATTTTCTACAAATGAAAGCCGAGATTTGACGTTAGTTGCAGAGCGTGTTTACTAGTCGAGAGCTGCCAAGAGTATTTAGATCCAGAAGGGCGGATGTAGATCCATTGAGCAAGGATTAAGGATGACACCTGCGAAGGATAAGCGCGACA
>JAAHCF010000869.1:0-13337 GCA_038367545.1 Beauveria asiatica | reverse complement strand
AAAAAAAAAAAGAAGAAGAAAAAAAAAAAAAACCCCTCTCACACGGCGTGCCAGGAAAATGTTCAAGTCGGCCAACTTTGTCCTCATCTGCGCCGCCACAGCCATTGGCACCTTTCCGCTCTACGTGCCGCCCTTTTTCCTGCCGCTCTACGCCAACTCGCTCGGCTTCTCGTCGTCGACGGGCGCCGGCCTCGTCGCCGGCTTCACTCTGTCGTCGGCCGCGGGCCGCATCGTCTGCGGCTACCTCTGCGACATGATGGGCGCCGTCAACGTGCTCCTCACGTCCCTGGTCCTGACGGCGCTGAGCATGCTGGCCATCTGGCCGGCGTCGACGACGCTGGGTCCCCTGGCGCTGTTTGTCGTCGTCAACGGCCTCTCCAACGGCGGCTTCTTCTGCACCATGCCGACCGTGGCCAGCAACATCTTTGGCAGCGCCCGCGTGGGCGTGGTCATGAGCATGATAATCACGGGATGGATCGGGGGGTATTTGATGGTGCGTCGACTCAAAGAAGCGTTTCACTACCCTCATCCATATGCCAAGGTACATGGTCTCGTCTTTGCTAACAGTCCTTTGGTGCAGGGCGCCCCCATTGCTGGCTATTTGCTCGAGGCCTTTGGCGGTGCTGAAAAGGGCCTGACGGCGTATCGACCTGCCATGTTTTACGGCGGTTCTCTGAGTCTGGTCTCGGCGATTTTGGTTCTAGTTGCAAGAGTTCGAGTCAACAAAAAGGTGTTTGTCAAGGTATAGACTATCCCTTTGACTGTGGAGGAGCAAGCAGGTCACGAGACCTATAGGGAAGAGAGACTAGTTAGGAAGTACTAGACAGCAGATATTAATTTGCCTGTGAAGGAAGTCAAGCCTAGTACTTACCTGCGCCACAGTACCTCTAATACACGCTATTTTCTGTGCCGCTAAAAGTATCGCATTTTTTAGGTACCTGGTTGGACGGAATCCCTGCAAGTTACCTGCTTGCTCCTCCTCCACAGTCAAAGGGATAACGTCGGCCACCCACTTCTCGGCAGGTTACCTTAATTATAACCCACCACGCAGAACCTTCGTAGAAAATCTAAATAAAATTTAAATAATATAAAAATACTACTTATAAGTAAATAAATTAATAATTAACTAGCCCTTTAATAGGTTATATAGTATTTAGCTAATATTATTATTTAATTACTTAGTAAACTATTAGTATATATTTTTAATATTAATTACTTATATAAATAAATTATTAGGGTTTATAATAACTATTTAATATTTTTTTAATTATAATAACTTTAATTTTAACTTAAGGTTTAATATCTTATTTTTTATAAATATAATTTAAGCTTATTAAATATTAAATTACTTTTTAATCTTTTATTATATTTAATTAACTAATTATTAGTTAGTTAATTATTAAATATTATTATAAAATAAGTACTAAAGTTAGTTTTTATTTAATAGTATTTTAACTTCTAATAGGCCTTTTTTAAATACTTTTTTTAGTTTAATTAATATTAATTATAATATTATTTTAACTAAATTAAGTAATAAATTACTTATTAATAACTAAGCTAAATTAACTAGTTAAAAATTAGTTTTTTATTAGTTAATTTAAATATTTTTTTTATTAATCTAATTTCTTTAATAATAAAGTAATATTTAAAAAAAATTTACTTATTAATAAGTAAAGAATTAGTATTATTAAGTTATATACTAAGCTTCTTCTAATAATTAGCTTTAATTAAGTTAAATATAATTATATTAAGAGTTTAAAGAATATAAGAGTTATAAGCTAATAAAAATAATAAATAAATATTATTTTAATAATATTTAAATAAGAATTTAGTTATATAATAACTTTTATAATTATTAAAAATAAGAAGATATTACTAGTTTATAACTAGCTTTATTTAAAGTAAAAAGATTATTTTTAGCTAAAAGACTATTACTTTATTATTTATTTAATTTCTTATTCTTATCTTAAAGTACTAGTCTTTAAAAAAGTATAATTTATTAAAAAACTACTATTATTATATATTCTTTTTATTAAAGAAAACTAATAACTTTAGCCTCTTCTTAATTACTAAGATATACTTAAAAATTATACTCTAATAATATTAACTAGATTACTTTTTTAAGGTAATTTATTTTTATAATAACTCTAATATTAGGCTATTCTCTTAAAGCCTTATTATAAGCTTTATTTTATTTATATTATATTAATTTACTAATAATATTTTTTAAATAGCTTAAATTAGTAGAAGTTTAAAGAAATTTTAAATAATATAAGTTAAAATACTATTTATTTATTAAAAATTAAGTCTTTTACCTCTTAAAGTCTTAACTTCTAGGTTTTAATATAAAAAACCTTATAATTAATTTTTACTAATTAGTTATTAATAACTATTATATTTAATTAATATTAATATAATCTTTTTAACTTACTTATATATAAAAAAGTTATTTATTATATTTTAAATTAATATTTAAGAAATTAAATATAATTCTTAAACTATAAAAATATAATACACTACTAGCACATATAGCTATAGGTTAATTTAGTGCCCTAATTACTACGGGTTACCTAGTATACTAATCTTTTACTAGTTTTAGCATAGCTAGTACTAGGGGCTAGGTGTTATAATTATACCAGGTAACCCGTAGGTGGCCCTATTAGCTGTGCGGGAGGTCTTAGGTTCGACTCCTGGCGCTGGCTCCGCTGCTTATAGTACGAGGGGAGGTCTATACTAGCTGGGCTAGATCCTGTGTACTAGGGGTTAGGCTTAATTGACTTCCTCAGGCGCGTGTGGCGTCGTTTTATGTGTACTAAGGCTATGTGCCTGCCTTAGGCTTCGATAAGTGTACAGAGGACTCCTGCTGCCTGCCCTTATAGTGTCTCGGGTCAAGCCACGGTAGGAGAGGAGGATAGTTATAACACGCTACTAGCGTATATAGCTATAGGTTAATTTAGTACCCTAATTACTATAGGTTACCTAGTATACTAATCTTTTACTAGTTTTAGTATAGCTAGTACTAGGGGCTAGGTATTATAAAAAAACTTTTATATTTACTTAAAAGCCTCTTTTTATAATATTTTACCTTTTAAATAGTCTTATATAATTAATTATAATATATTCTAATATTATAATATATAAGACTAATTATAGCCTTTAATAATATCTTATATTATATTTTAAAGGTTAGATTTTATATATTTAGGCATAATATAGATATAGGAAAAAAATTATAATTAAAGAATAGGAATTATATAAGAAATTACGCGTTAAATTATATTAGTTAGAATAAAAGGTGGCTAGGTTTACCCTGCCGAGAAGTGGGTGGTGCCGAGAAGTGGGTGGCCGACGTTAAGTAGGTAGCTTAATGCAAGACTTTGGCAGCAATTAGAGATGGATGGCCGCCCACTGTATTACCTGTGAAGGAGGCGTCAGCGATGGAGCGGCCCGTTCTCTGTACTTTTGTGCGGGTGGCTGGCCGAGACGGACCAATCTCGAACCAAGCGTGTCTGGTCGATCTTGGCTTGCTAACTAACTATTTACTAACTTATTTAGTAAGCAGGGGTATTAGTCAACTACCGGACAGATTGAACCAGGGACACATTCATGACATCGGCGACAGTATTTGCTAACCGCAGATATCCGATGTAATGGCTCTCCATTTGTTGTCATAAGCATCATTTCTCCTTGTCACGTTGTGCCGTTGCGTATAGCTGCTGCTTCGACAAGACTCTGGAGACGAGACGGCCTGTTCCACTTCCGCGGATCGGCATGGCGATCTTGTATCTCATCTATGGGGCTAGGGTGCATCCTATAATTAGTTGTCTGATAATTCAAAGTCAATGGGCCGATCACTCCCGCTTACTTGCTGATTACGCGTTTATTAACAAAAACTCAGCCAAGCCTGTGAGCTCCACAGCTTCTCTACTCCGTACTTTGTACGCCATTGAAAGCCCCTTGTTTGCTTCTCGGGAGCGAATGAATGCCACGCACGATTTTCCCGTCGGCAAACATTTGACTTTGGCACTAGTCAGCGGTGACGGTGTATCTTTTGATGCCCCTTTCCCACATCTTCAACGCGGTGCTTCTTTAGTGTCTCAATTACAAGATGATTACCGACCAAGATATTGACCAAATAGGCGCCAGGCCGTTGACGGCTGGCGATTGGTTCAAGGTGGTTGGTATCATGGCGATATATCGTGAGTAAAAGGCACAGCCCCGATGCCCCAGACAAAAAAGGCCAGAAGCGCTTCTTTCTGTTGACTTTGCATGTATGTACGCAGATGCTAACGTGGGCGACTGCAACTTAGCCATCATCTTCTTGTACCAGCTTGCCAAGTTCTTCCTCCCTTGTCATCCGCAGCACGACTTTCACTGGCGTCAGAGGGCCATCCTCGCTGCGATCCGCACCTCGAATGTGTTTCAGAGTCAGAAACGCATCGTCTACGCCGCGGGACACACAAAGACAACCAGCGAACGGGTGCGTGGCTACGCTACCAAGCGTGACGGAATCAAGCACCGCGAGGTTTTGGTGCCCATCAATGCCGCTGCGACGGCCCCCAATCCCGTGACGGGCAGGGCCGTGTCCTCGCCCACTCTTCACTTTTTCTCAGGACCGTGGCTCGCGGGCGAGCCCGGCAACGACGACGACGACGACGACGACGACGACGACAAAGACGGCCACGGCCGCGGTCGCCGAGGCGGGCCCGTCATCGTATACGCCCACGGCGGCGGCTACGTTGAGCCCATTGCGCCGAGCGCCCACGTCGCGCTCGCGCGCAGCATGGCCAAGGCCTGCGGCGCTCGCCAAGTCGTCTTCATCGCCTACGCGCTCTGCCCCGAGGCGCAGTACCCAGCGCAGCTCGTCCAGGTTGTCGAGTCGCTGCGCTTTCTCCTCGAGCACGAGGACATGCCGCCCGCAGACCTCGTGCTGGCGGGCGACAGCGCCGGCGCGCACATGATGGCCTCGCTGCTGGCGCACATTGCCGCTCCCGCGCCCTACGCGCCGCCTCTGCGGCCCGGCGGCCGGTTCCTTGCCGCGGTGCTGCTCTCGCCGTGGTTCACGTGGACCGACGCCGCGAGCCTCGGCACCAGCGCGTGCGACTACCTCGAGGGCCCGCACACGGCGCGCCTCGTCCGCGTGCTGCGGCCCCGTGTGGCGGACGTGTGGTGCGAGATTGTCGCCGCGCCGGACGCGCGCGAGGTGTGGGCGCGCGTCTTTGGGGGAGCGGCCGGCGGCGAGAAGCCGCTCGTGGAGCGCCTGCTGGTGACGGTGTCGGACTCGGAAATCATGCATCGCGATGCGCGCGTCTTTGCGGTCGACTACGCGGGCGCGACGAGCGTGAGCGTGGGTGCGGGCGAGTCGGAGACGCAGTTTGCGAGGGTCAGGTCCGAGGCGAGAGTGTTTGCGGTGGGTACGAGGGAGACGCATGTGCAGCCGGGCTTGGATGAAGCGGTCCGGTATCACGGCGGTGGGACGTGGCGAGCACTGCAGGCATTCATGTCATCTCTTGGAGATTAGCGAGGCTGAGTGTCCTCCACTCGGATACTCTCTCCAGACCACCTTTGCCCCGAACCCAGTCAAAACATTGTACTACTTGCAAGATGGATGATGATCCAACTACCCGAGCGATATTTCTCATCTATTCATCACCTGTTTCGAGAGGCCAAAACAGGTTCCTCTATCTCATAAATGGGTTATATACTCGACAAAGCCTTCCATCCTCTTGTTGAACCATATCTTCACTTCCTACACAATGCTGGCACCAGAGCACCCCATCTGGATCGTACTTTTGTTTAATATCGCGTAGTCGCCCATAGTTTGGTCCCCAAAAGGACCTCTGCCAATCCGGCTCCAAGCTGTTTGCCTTTATGCGAGTAAACATGTCAGCACTGAATCTTACAAGTTGCTGCGAGAGAAGAAGATTCGAAGAGAGCCCATACCTCATTCAAGTACGCCCCAGATCCAGGATCCAACTCTTTCAGGGCATTGAGCTTGCTGTAAGTCATATCGTTGACGATCTGCAAAGCTTGACGTCGAGGCAGCGATTGGCCCCAACTGCGGGACGTGATGAGATGGACAGCAGTGTCACGCCAGGCAGGGTTCAGTGCGTTGTCGACTGCCGTCTTGCTAATTGTCATGGTTCCAGATACTGAAAAATTGGGAGATCCATCCTATTCAATGTTGGAGTACGTCAAAGGGTAAGCCAGCCGCATTTGTAGGTCAGCATGTAGACAGGTATTGTAACTTACGCTGGGGGCCACTGCCCGTGGGCCGACCTGTTCCAGAGTTTGTGCCAGTAACAATTCCTTGTCCTTCATTGTTTGCCTCGATAGCAGTCTGGATGCGGTGATTTCTGTAGTTACACCACTCTCGCCGGCCGGGTACATGGCGAGAAGCTCATCGAAAGAGGTAATTGGTGTAGGCGCCAATGTATACGTCGACGTGTCATTGGCTTCGGTGAGTAGCTTTCGAAGGGGGCGCACTGCATTCTCAAACGTTCCATTGGCGCCGCCCCAGAGTAGCAGTGCACCGCCAAGTGAGAGCGTATTGCTAGCTGGCGGACCGGTGATGGTGTAATATCCGTGGATGTCCTGGTCCTGCAGCTCTGGGATCAAGGAATGCAGCCGCGCAATTAAACGCCACCAACCCTTTGACTCCGTGTGGTGCTTTGCCGCCACGTTCATGGACCAAAGTTCCAGCGTAGGCATGGGATAGGCTTTGATCGTAAGGCTGACGATGACACCAAACGTTCCACCTCCTCCACCGCGGATAGCCCAGAAGATGTCTTTGTTTTGATAAACGTTGGCAGTGATGAGATCCCCACCGGGCGTAACGATTTCAGCCTCGAGAATGTTATCAGCGCCTTGTCCAAACTTGCCCGTCATAAACCCATGACCCCCCCCTGTTGCCCACCCGACGACACCGACATCCTACCCATAACAATTAGTAGCCATCTTCTAAGAGGGTGTGATTATCAATAGTATGTATTCTGCCCACCTGATTAGTTCCACCGACGGCCAGTAATTTTCGCCGTGTCATGGCTGCGAACAGCTCGCCGTCCCGAACACCTGCACCGATGGTTGCCGCCATCTGTGGTTTCTCAGCATCAAGTGTCCCGTTCTGCCGGGGCCTGAACGCGTTGTGAACATGAATGCTCTTCATGTTGTGCGTCCAAATTCTATCAAGTAAGCATTGAAACATTTCCAACGGATGTACTGAGGCATTGTACTTACGATAGACTCCCATATCCTAGGTTCCTATCCGCGAGATGTGAGTATGTATACCCAGAGGCTTCGGCAATAACAGTAGGTCCATGTCTTTCCATACCTTCCCGCTCCATTATGGCCGGTATTTTTGACGGCTACACGAATTTTCCACTTTTTGGCAAAACTCAGTGCGGCTTGCACGTGGCCAGCATCCGTCGCGTTTATAACGTATGGCGGCAAGTAGCCAATAGAGCAACCTCTCTCGCCAGCGTAGGCATCACCGGCTATGCTTGTCCCGTTTGGGTGGATGGGATAGCACTCATTGTTTGCCCAGGGTGATGTAACGCTGATGGGGTCGCTCGAGTGAAAAGCAGAATCAGACCAGGTGTCAATGACAACTTGACAAGCAGACTGATTATAATTGGGTTCGGAAGGATAGCAAACAGAGCCAGGAGGCGTAGCACGTGTGAGCCTGCCGGAAACTGTTTCGTTGAGGGCCTGCCATTCTTGACTTGAAGGCCAGCATGGATCGGATGGGCTCTGTGCTTGTCAGCGTGGCTTCAGTTAGCATTCACTGAATTTGAACTTACGCATTTGCAGTCCTCCGCTGCAGCTATGCTGCCCTGAAATAGGAAAATGGCAATATAGGCTGCCGCGTAACGCATTGTGCTCTTTGTAATGTCTACGAAGCCGGGATGACGACCATCTCGCAACAGCATTGGAAGAGCAGCATTCTCTATTTATCTTATTTCTCCCCTGAAATTACGCCTGTTGTGACGTCATTAATGATACTCGTGCAACTTTGGTATTCGAGTCATAAGCCATGTCGGAGAAACTTTGCCGTCTGTTGTTTGCGTCCAGATACATGGAGCGGCTCCATGTACGACGATGGGGCTGAGTCGCTAGACGGGCCACGCAAGTATTCGTGCGTCAGTTTGCGATTAATGAAACTACTTCTATGCTTATATACGTGGATAGGATATGATTATGATCACCTTGATGCTTGTAAGCGATAGAGGAGTGGTATAGCGCAATGTAGTTGGAGTTTAAAAGTGGCGGGGAAGCTTATACTGGACTGTTAACTAAGTATAATGAGTAACTACTAAATACGCCGCAGCGTGTTGGCCTTCTAACCGCATAGGCGTGGCCAAGGGGGTGCGGAGCATTAATTTCCATCTTTTATTTATACATGTTATTTATATACATATGTCTTCGTATGCCCGTATTTACCTGGCGTTCCTTATACGCATCGTACGCACCCGCGCGTTCCTATACCTGGCGTGCCTCGTATACGGATTATATAGTATTTACGTATTTATTAGCGTTCCTCGTACGCATCGTACGCGACCCGGAGACCCCAGTTAATTTCAAGCCACAATCGGCTTAAAGCGAAGCGGGGCCTCTATACGTAAAAGATCAAACGTTATCACGCAGTCACGTGATACGTGTTACCCTTACTCGCTTAGCGGCGGCTTCTCAAATAGCTCTCTTGTACTTTTCACCTCCTCAATACTAGTATGTCTTCTTTTCAATGGTAGGACTCACGACAATACTAGTATGTCTTCTTTTCAATGGTGGGACTCACGACAAGACCTTCTCTCCCTGTTACAAATTTACAGCGGGCTGGCGCGAATGTAGGGGCCGCCCTGAATGGCAATGTATCTAACCGCTCGGTCAGATCGACGCGTGTCTGCTACGTTCCACTTGACGTTGTTTTCTTGATCAAACGTGCGGCAGATGCGGTCCCCGGCCCGGTGTCTCCAGTTTCAGGGACTGGGCGCACTGGTCTTTTCAAGTCTCCCCAAGTAGGTGTGAATGCTGACATTGCCCAACCAGCAGCTGCAGGCTGCGCACATTCCTCGGGTGCCAAACATATTCATGTGTTTCGATTCTTTTGCCGCTGAGACTCATGCTATTTACGTTTAGTATGCCAGGTCGCATCGACCTCATCAGGTCCAAGGCAGTTGTGGGCATGGTTGAGTAGAGTGTTTATCCGCGTATAGACACTCAGTTGCATGAACACTACCTACAGGGATGTGTACCCTGCTGAGCCATGGCCCGACACAATTCAAGGGCCTCGGTCTTAATCATTGCCATTGCAGACGTTTCGATACCAATACGTACTTCCGCAAGTAGACGTCTCAGTGCAGCACATACTTGCAATGGCACGCAACCATGATCACAGCGCAGAGTTCAAAAGCGACATGGAAGGAGCGACAGTAAATGCCATCTATCTCTATAAAGCGCCGGCGACGCCCTGTCCAACTAATACGGCACTAAATGAGCTGACGAATTAGACTGAAAACTCAGAAATGGTACTCGAAACGTCCATACAAGGGCAAGTTGTTGCTTGTCAAGACAATGGTCGTATAGACATTGACGTCAACTCGCGGCTATTTCGACGACTCTCTTGCCTGGCGCCTCCCCCCCAGCCATACAAACACAGTGCAGAAGAGGAACACGCCAATCCCGAGCAAGCCCCAGAGTACACAGAGGCTGGTCCAACATCTCTGCGGCTAAATATCGTCATTCAAGTCGTGGGAAGCAGGGGCGATGTCCAGCCATTTGTGGCGCTCGGCCAAGAGCTCCAACGCCACGGACACAGGGTCCGTCTTGCCACGCACAACGTTTTTGCCGGCTTTGTCACAGCGGCCCAGCTCGAGTTCTTTCCCGTCGGTGGCGACCCGGCCGAGCTGATGGCATACATGGTCAAGAACCCAGGCTTGATTCCTAGCCTAAAGGGCTTGCGAAGTGGCGACGTACAGAAGAAGCGAGCAATGGTTGCGGAAATGCTGAGAGGGTTTTGGTCGTCTTGCATCCAGCCCGATCCTGTTACTTCTGCTCCTTTTGTTGCCGATGCCATCATCGCCAACCCCCCGAGTTTTTCTCACATCCATTGCGCCCAAGCACTGGGTGTGCCGCTTCACCTCATGTTCACCATGCCCTGGACGTCTACGACGCGCTTTTGCCATCCACTGGCCAATCTTGGAAACAATATGCATTCGATACCCACCAGCGCAGTAAACTATGCATCGTTTCTTGCCGTTGAGTGGCTCACGTGGCAGGGGTAAGATGTGATACGCACGCTTTTGATTCGTCCACAGGTGCGGCGCTTGCTGACTTGCCGTAGACTACAAGACGTGATCAATGACTGGAGAAAAACCCTTGATTTAGAACCGATTCCGTTTTCTGAAGGTCCATTGTTAATTGAAAAGCTCAAAATACCATTTACTTACTGTTGGTCACCTTCGCTGGTGCCCAAACCAGACGACTGGCCAGGCCATATCGGTAAGACTTTTTCGCTGAGCATTTTCTTTTTTTGCTTCTATTCTTGTTTATTATTATTATTATTATAGTTATCATTTCGGTAGCCTAGCCTTTGCCTTTGGGTCTAACTTTGCTTCTTTAGATGTCTGTGGCTTCTTCTTTCGGGACGAACCAAACTATACCCCAACGTCAGAGCTCCGCATGTTTTTGGACAAGAACCCAACCCCAGTATACATTGGTTTTGGAAGCATTGTCATTGACCGACCAGACACGTTGACAGATCTGATTGTCCAGGCTGTTGAAGCGACTGGCGTCTCGGCCATAATTTCCAAAGGATGGAGCAAGTTGGGTGGAGAACAGCCGCCGAGAGGAAACATACTTTACTTGGACGATTGCCCCCATGAATGGCTTTTTAAGCATGTTTCGGCTGTCGTGCATCACGGTGGTGCGGGAACTACTGCCTGCGGACTACTCCATGGCCGACCAACAACAATTGTACCATTCTTTGGAGAGTAAGTTTACTTGGATGAAACATGCTGTTAATACAGAGATGAGTGTGCTAATAATAGGACTCTCCTCAGTCAGCCGTTTTGGGGCAACATGGTAGCTGCCTCGGGCGCCGGACCTACTCCAATTCCTGCAAACCAGCTCAACTGCACCAACCTCGCTAATGCTATACGGTTCTGCCATACATCCGCCGCTACCTCTGCTGCAGCTTCATTAGCAGAAAGGATGAAGTCGGAGTCGGGCGTTAGACGGGCAGTGGCCAGCTTCCACGCCAACTTGCCTTTGGAAAGTATGCGGTGCGATGTATTGCCCAACCTCGCCGCTTCATGGCAGTGCCGAATTGACGGAACCCAATACAAACTCTCCAAAGCTGCAACTCAAGTCCTACTGAGCAAAGACCATATCAGCCGACGAGAGATGAAAAGGTAAAGTCTTAGCCTCCTGGTGTGGCGAGTGTCTGGAGGCTGACACGATGTGAATTTTAGGTATAGTCCAAGCCCTATTCGGATTTACAACCAAAGATGGGAGCCTGTGACAGCTATGGCGTCCTCGCTAGCAACTACCGGAACAGGTATGGTGACAGGCGCCGCCAACATTGTTGTCAAGCCGCTTGGAGTGCTGTACAACAAGGCGTCTCGAGAAAAGAAGGCTACGACGGTGGCGGCGGCAGCAGCAGCAGCAGCAGCAACAGAAGAAAACTCTGCTAGAAATAGCCAAGATGACGACATTTATGGCCGACCTGCAGCTGTTGATCTCCCCGCCGCCGCTCCCCTGGAGACAAAACAGTCTGGTCGTAGCAGCATGGCCACGGCAGTCGTTGGATCTGCATCCGGAGTAGGGCATTTCTTCCATTCCCTGTCCAAGGGCATGTTGTTGGACCTTCCTTTGGCAGCTACGGAGGGTCTACGAAACGCGCCAAAATTATACGGCGGTCAAGTCTATGAGCGAGAAGACGTGGTGGACTGGAAGTCGGGAGGCGTCGTGGCGGCAAAGACGTTTCGACACGGAATTGTACATGGTTTCAAGGGACTCGTAAAGGAACCAGCCAGGGGAGCTAAACAGCATGGCGCAGTCGGAGCTATACGGGGCGCTGGAATCGGCGTCTTAAACTTTGGCTCCAAGGTAGGGTCTGGCGCACTCGGCGTAGTTTCTTACACCGGGGACGGCATATATCAGAGTGTCAGGGCGGCTTCTGGAAGGGGCACAGACAAGCAGGTCAAGGCTGCTTGTTGGGCGGAAGGCCCTCGTGCACTCGAATCTGCCATGGGTGACGGTATTGCCGATATCAGCGCCGTCTTGCGCTCCTTTGACTGCGAATCTCGGCACCAGGCGAAACAGGGGTCATCTTCGTTGACCAAATAAAGCGGGAAAAAAGTATATAATGAAAGTAGGATTTGAGAAATGTACGATTCAATGACATTTGGTAGCCTTTACCGCTTTCGGCGTACGTATCTTGTTATAGGCTGCCGCCGAATTGCAAATCTATACCTGTGCAGATAATAATAAGTGTGTGTAACAAGTGTGTGTACAGGCATGCTCTGCACTGCCCATCTTCACTAGCAACATTATTTGGACAATGGCCTTGTCTACGGCGCAGGCCCTATAACCATCTAAAGCCTATTATTTTTTGCATAACAGCTTCCTCCCCTCACTTGGACTGTTTAAAAAATAGATATGGATCCACCTATCTAAGGCAAATATTCGTATTCATACGCAAGGTGCATAACCTCTTTCTTGGACGAAACAGCATAGAGTAATAGAATCCGACGGAAAGCGACCGACAATAGAGTTTGTGCTGAAACAGTACTGCGTCGATTAAGTCGGGTTTGCTTTTCGTACGCTTCATGCTCCACGGCGGCTATAAAAGGACGGCACCATTCCTGTACGCGGGTACGCGTATAAGCTGTAATAATAAACGTCTAGCAAATCTACGCAACCCTCCACTCAATACCACGGGAATAAGCCAAACTCGGAGTCTAATGAAGCGTCGCATCCACAGAAAGTCACGAAATGGGTGCCAAGAATGCAAGAGAAGGCATATTAAAGTATAGTTACACCACTTGTCCGCTTCAATCTCGGTGGCTGCCTTGGCTTGCCTATCTGACCAGAATCACACCCTTATTATAGTGCGACGAGTCAAAGCCAAACTGCTCCTATTGCACCACTGTCGGATGCGGATGCGTATACTCAGAAACGCGAGGGGTGTCCAAGGTCAGCCCAAAAGGTTCATCCGGCCAAGACACTGCAGCATCTAGTGTTGAAGCCGTGGATAGAGCATGCAGTGTGGGCCACAACAGCCAGTAAGGTGCTGTGGCGCCAGTCACCAATGATGAATCGAGAAGGGTAAAAGGTAC
>JAAHCF010000868.1:0-13342 GCA_038367545.1 Beauveria asiatica | reverse complement strand
AACAAAAAAAAACACAACAAAAAAAATACCACCTGCGAAAAAACAAAAAAAAAAAAAAAAAAAAAAAAAAAAAAAAAAAAAAAACGCCAACCAACTAATCAGTCCAGCTCAGCAAGCCCTTTTCCGTCAACCCCAGCTCATCGTCCACCTTTCTCCATACCCTCAGCCTAGCATCCGGATCCTGCGCATGAGGCATATTCCTCGCCTCCCAGATGCGGTTAAAGTAGCGCCCGCCGCCCCTGCCGCCCTCTTCGCCGACGCCCTGCGTGCTCGGGTCCGGCCCGCCGTCGACGCTCGTGGCCGCGTGGATGATGCAGTACGAGCCCTGCTTGGTGCTAATGGCAAGCAGGCTCGCAAACAGCTGCAGGACAAAGCTGACCGCGACGCTGACCCAGCCGAGGAAGCCGTCGCCGGCCTTGAAGGACCAGATGCCGCTGTTGACGTAGCCCGGGTGCACGCCGTTGATGGTGACGTGGCGGTACTTGGCCGTCCGCAGCAGCCGCGCGTGCATCTCGGTCAGCCAGCACTGAAAGTACAGCTTATTATTGTTGTACATTTGCACGCCCTGGCAGCCGGCGCCGTTAAAGTTGTCGAGGTCGTAGACGCCAATGTACGTCATGCACGACGTGGTGCAGACGACGCGCGGGGCCTCGGCGCGCGCCAGCGACGGCAGCAGGCGCAGCGTCAGCAGCACGTGCGACAGGAAATTGACCTGGTGCACGAGCTCGAAGCCGTCCTCGCTGCGGACGTGCTTGGCGAGGCCGCCCGGGTTGGTGCCCATGCCGGCATTGTTGCAGAGAATGTCGAGCGGCCGGCCCGTGTCCAGCCAGCGGCGCGCAAAGGCCTCGACGCTCCCGAGCCGGCCCATGTCAATCTCCCACCACTCGATGCTGCTCTTGTCGTGGCCGGCCGCGCGCGCCACGGCCGTGCAGTGGTCCGCCACCGCGCCCGGGTGCTTCTCGGCAGGGCTGACGCGGCACGCCAGCACGAGATTGGCGCCGCACCGGGCAAAGTGCAGCGCCGCCTGCTCGCCGATGCCGCTGTTGGCCCCCGAGATGACGATCCAGCGGCCGCTCAGGTCCTTGGCCGGAACGTCGTGCTCCGTCACCGTCTTGCTGGTGGTGCCCTCCCAGAAGCACTTGTACCGGCGCCAGAGCCAGGTCGGCTCCGTAAAGGAGAGCGGCGCGTTGTAGGGGACGTTTTGGTAAGGTGAAGGCGCCATTTCTTTTCTCTTTCTTTGTTTTCTTTTTCTTTTTTCAAACCACTGAACTGAATAGTGTATAAAGAGAGCAGCAAGGGTCAGGTATTGCACGAAGATTTCTTGTCGAGCGCCTTCTTTATAGAAAACGGATCTCGGGTAAACTTTCGTTTCGCGACCCCATTGCCCCCCCCCCGGCGGTGGCGGCGCTCAGACGGGGAGAGTTCCGAGGAAGGACTCGGCGCGACACGGCACGGCCCCCAGCCTCGGCCAGTAACTAGTTAGTTAGTGTAGCGGGGTCAAATCCATCTTCACATGGGCTGGCTCCAGGCCACCATGTACATAGTTAGATATTCCATTACCCCAGAATCAAGAGTACAACTCGCGTTGCCGCATTCGGCTGGGCCATGAACCTACGACACAGCAGCAACACTTGATTAGATGATGCTCCGCCCAAAGCTAAATCCAGTACCAATGTAGCTTGAACGAATGAATACTATCCAATCCCCTTCATTTGTACGGATTAAATGGACAGTATCAACTAGTACAAATCTCCAGTTGAGCCATACAGATGGTCCCCGCGCTCCAGCACTTCAATCTCGTCTCCAACACAAACCACTAGATGCGCTCGCTGCTCGCGCGCAGCATTCAGGTCCCTGTCCTCAGGAACAGCATGCATGCCTAGATATCCAAGCGCCGCCTTGTTTCCATTCTCCGGCGTGCGGTATTCCACCAGCGTCGTCGTCGGCTGCGGAAGCCCCTTCTTTTTTCCCTCGGCCGGTCGCTGCCATGAAAATATGCCCCTGGCTGGATCGACGTTTGGCATGGTGCATCGCGAGGTGCGGCAGACGACCGACAGCGTCGTCGCCGACTTGCTGTCCTGTCTGTGCACGCGCGGCGCTTTCGGCATGATGCGGCACCGTTTCCAGGATTCCTCGTCGTAGGCGGCCGCACCGGTAATCCATACATTTGCGCGGAATCGCAAGCCGTTGAGCGGCTGATTTTCCCGAGGCAGCATCTGGGACACGGCCTGCACAGACGGCACGCTGTTGATGTTGATGGGTTGCTGGTCGGTGTAGCCGTGGACAGCGCGGGAGCCAATGTTGGCAAGCGGCGCGAGATTCTTGTCGGTGCGTGACAGGGTTTCCGGCGTGCACCTCAACAGCGTCAGTGTGCGGCCGTCGGGATAGCCAAGCAGCTGCTTCAACTTGGGAATAGCAGCGGCCACTGCGGTAATACGGCCCATGTCTATCCCATGGGCCTCGCGCGAGTGTATCGTAAACGGCCTGGGCTTTAGATCCGACTCGCGCAAGTACCTGATGGTCGGTGTCAAGGGGACAATGAAAGAATACCGAGGCGTCGCATTCCATCGCATCTGTTCTATGCAGGCCTGGAGACGCTGTATAAAGCTACCAGTATCGGGATCTGGAAATGTCAGGCGCACGGCGCCGCCGGCATGAACCAACGGGTCCAGACTGCTACTCGTTTCGTGCGGAAGCCACAGCTCGGTTTGGATGAGTGACATTTTAGGCTTTGTGCGCTGACTGATGAACTGCAGCGTACGTCCATCGTCTGATCTCTTCTCGTCAGAGTCCACTGCAAAGGAAAAGCATCTGTCATGGAGAAGCCCGGCTTTAGTAATCACGGCCCTGTCTAATTCGACGGGACCGCACGACTTGACGGGATGGATAAAGATGGCCTTGATGCGTACTGGACCCTGTGTAGGAATTCCTTCTGGCACTGCGTATTTTGCGTCATGTTGGTCATCCATATTTCTTTTCGAGGCTTTGACGCGATGGAGATTTCGCAGTTGGCGCCGCGTCGTAAAGCCCGGCGCAGTCCATAGCAAGCCAAGTGTAATCGCAACCAAAGACAGTATCAAGGCGAGTATCACGTACACATTGCCGTCTGCGGTTAGAGCAGCTCTAGCCTGTTGGATTACATACAGCAGCATGTCGCGACGGGGTTTATTTGCGGTGAGATGGGCGGAATACTTGAAAGGTACAGATTACAGATCTAGATGGTTAGTCAACCCTGGACGCGGAAAGAGCGCTCCAGCGGGCCTGCTCCTGCCAAGTGGAGCGTCTGCGTCACTGAGTCAAGTTCCCAGACTGTTCATCGAAACTGTAGCATAAACTAGTTATTAGTTAACCAACATGTTCACCTGGAGCTGCTGCGTGAATGACACCATAGTTGGTGGAAAGGGAAGCTGGAGCGGCATCACATCGTCTGGCAATATTCTGGATGCATTCGGAATCAGGTTTGGCTGCCATTATGGCCTCTTCTGGTCCTTGCCGTGGTGCGTGTTCACCCAAACTTTGCCCGCGCGAATCTGCTGCGACAGTGTTGTGTGCATGCAAGGAAGAGGCTTGCTTGATTCACATGAGGCTGAGTGAGGGGTGCTACATACAAACGACGCGGGTTACAGCGGCCAGCTTGTGAGCTACTTTGATGCTTTGCTGACGGACAAGAATATTCATCAACTTTAAAAATTCTGCAGCAATTATTAACCTTGTTCCGCACCAAGCCTACTTTGTTTGAAAGCACCTATTGACAACCCATCTGCTCTTGTAAAGACTGCAAACATGTCTTGCCTGATTACTCCTCACAAGCAAGGGCGCCATCTTCCGACTAGAAGTGATTCGATTAGTGAATATCAACAGTGCCAAAGTCCCTCAAAAGATCCTCGAGTTGTAATTCAGCTCGCTTCGCCTCGTTGTCATGGCCGCCAGCAGCCGGTAGCATGCCTGCCACGGCCACAGTATGATGCAACGCGCCAGCTTCGCTATGACGCACCCGATCAAAGAACTTTACCATGTACATTGGCAACGCCAGCCTATACAGTCTAAACGCAGCGCGGATACCGCTCAGAGCATCGGCCGCCAGCGGCAGCGTCGGGCGCATCTCAAAGAGGCACTGACAAGCACGGACCAGCGAGTCCATTTGCACAGGCGCGTCTGGCTCTTGCATCAGGATGTAGGCAGCAGCTCCCAGAGCGTAGGAGAGGTAGTACTCGTAGCGGACCTGGCCATGGGCGCGGAATGACCAGGCTGTCGAGACCAGATGGCTGGCATGCGCGGCGCATCGCTCGCGAGGGCTAAACCGGCCGCCAAACTCGTGTCTTGTCAAGTGAGCAAAGGGGCGTATAAGATTCATGCTCACCGTCTCAAGGTGGATGCTATTCAGCTCCAGTCATTGTGTGTCTCTGTAATACGTTCTGGCCGTCGACTTACTGCAAAGCAATGACGGACGGCAGCACCGACTGCTCGAATCGCAATTCATCAGGAAGCCCGTATTTCCAAGTGAGCAAAGCGTCGTAGAGCTCCAATGCATAGCCAGGCTTGGATACAGCGTCGATGCCCTTCTCTCCGGGATGTAGATAGTTTAATATCGATTCGACAATCTCCGAAAGCGCAGCATCCGCCTCCCTGAGAGCCACCTGCACTGATGGCTGCATCTGAAGGCTCAGCGGGTAAGGATACCAACAGTATCCTGTGGAATTAGGCTGGCGAAGGGTAAAGCTGCTCTCACGCCACACTTTGTCAATCTTTGGCCGACGGCTCATCTTTCCAATACCAAGCGCCTCGGTAGATCGCCTAGCCAATGTCAACACATGAGCATCATCAGAAGCTCGGGCTCAAAAAGTCCACTCACCATTCAAGGCAATACATTCCCCACATGCACCAAGAAAAGGCTTCTCTCTCCAGCCTCCGTCGAGACTCAGGCACCCTGTCGTCAGCAAGCTCGTCCATGTTCCTGTCGTTGAGGATTCTGTAGACATCCATGCATCGAGTCAAGTATTGCAGCGTTCTTTTGCCATCACCAAGGGCGCCCTCATAGACGAGAAAGACGAATAGGCCTTGCATAAGAGCAATGGATGGCCGAGAGCAATTTTGCAGGTGAAGCTCAGCCTCCTCCGCCCATAGCCTTCCCCTTGTTCTGGGATCCGCAGGGTCTTTGTATGTTGCTGGGTCCATCGAGTAGAGCTGACTGCATTAGAGCAAAATCATCTTGCAGATTGGTGTTTGTTTCGACTTACGCAGCTCAAGGCCAGTAGGCTATTGACCAGAAAGGGAGAGCAAAAATCGCTCTCGGTATTGTCGCCATTGTCACCTTGATGCCCTCTTCTAAGCCTTTTAACATTCTCTTCCAATATTGGTCGATAGATGATACGCTCCACAGTATTGTCCCAGGTAAAGAACAAGTTGAGCAAATGATTCATGCGGCGATCATCAGTAGATACACTGGTCCAGTTGGACAATGGCAAATCATGGCCTGGTACATCCACGAAGAGGCTTGGATCTACCCGTCGATAATAAGCATCAGTGTCGTAGCGTTTTTCAAAGAGAAAGTCGCAGTCTTCGTATCTAACAATACGTCAGCAGTGGAATCCAGCATCGTCATGGGCATCACTCACGGGGACGTCAACAGTGGACGGGAAGCAGCAGCAGGATATTGTCTCAGAGGCGGCCCAGCGGCTGCAACCGCTCGAGAAGAAGATTGCAGCAGGAGGCTTGCACCGGCAATATCACCAATGGCAGTGTCGACGCTTTCAGCCGCTCTGATTCTCTGCGCAATCTGTTCAGCGTTCACGCCGTCTCCACGGCGTATCAGGTCAACCACGCTCGCATAGTTTTCCGTGCGTTCCCTTTTGAGCTGCTGAGATGTGACACCGGGGGGAGCAGCGTAGACACAGGGCCAGTTTCTTCTAGCACATTGGCGGCACTGCGGCCGGGCGCTATCACACTATTGCTCTTTGACATCAGCGCTGGCCTTTTGCTGCTGCATTGCACGCCCATGAAAATGGATTCGAGCTCGCCTGCTTGACTGGCGAGCGCGAATAGCGCTTACCTTGGTTTTCCGTGTCCTACAGCCTGAGGTTTCGAGTTAGTTGTGCAGTAACAATCCATAGCGTGAGGCTGGCGTACTGTTGCAAGCATTGCTTACTAGCTTGCGTCTGCGGGATGGTGGTGCCTCTGGTCGTCGCTCTTCTTCGCCCAATGGTCTAGGCAAAAGTCTCGGTAGTGAACCCCGAGCTGGAGACATTTTTTTTTTCTTTAGCTGTAAGACACGAGGGCATATTGGAGTGAAGTGGTGTGGGGAGAGTAGTCTACTTATACAACGACAGAATGCAAGCGTTACGTAACTTGTGAGGCTTGAGGAGTAGAAATCACTTTTCACTTTTGACAGCAATTAAAATATGGCTTTAGCTAAAGGTTATTTGAGGGGAAAAGAAAGCGCTGTGGCATGGCCAATTGGGCGGCTCGGAGAGAGCTCCGGACTGTAATATCCACACGCAGGGTCATCACTTTGAGGGCTTGATGTCTCACTCTTGCCTTACACACTGGAACCCGGCTCGTGTACTCTGGAATCTGGAGTTACCGAGAGAAAATTCACACAACTTCAAAGTCAGCATTGTTACTGTCAACAAGGTTCTGAACAGAGCTTTCGAATCTAGGCAACGAATAGTGAGGGCAGTCTGCGGGATCGACAGCGCAGTTATCATCAAGTACAAAAAGCGTCGCGACAGGGGGTGGAGGGGGTATAATAGGCTGCAGGAAGACATACATGATGCAACTGTCCTTGGATATGCCGTTGTCTGCTTACAGACAGCCGCGTCAAGTTTTAATCCACAGCGAGTAAAAGCATCCTCACCGCGTGTTGTTTGAGGCATGGTGGAAAAGAATAAAGGACGTGAATTCATGTGAGAGTGTCAAGGCGCGAAATCTTGAAAAACTCAACGGCTTGTACCATGGCAATGAAGACGCCAACGGGCCATGACCAGAAGTGCTTCGTTTCCGTCACAGCTTCTTGTGTCGACAAAGGAGGCTACGTAGCGGTGTGAAAGACGCTGTTAAACCTGCTGCTGCCCATCTGCAGGCTGCTTTACAGCTTAGCCAGCAGAGACAGCTTAGCCAGCAGAGAGAGTTGAGCGCTTGCGAGGAGCAAAATGTCTAGATAGATACGTCAGGGATCTAAAGTCTGTTTAAATCATAATGTATGCTAGTCTACGGAGTAGCTTTTAATAATGGAGGAAGAATTCGGTGCCAGTATGAGTGTCTACCAACGTGATTATATAAGTTAGCGCTCTCTCGACTAACACGGAAACGCAATGCTCCCCAGGGTGCGGCTTATCGGGCACTCAAATATATATTGACACCTAGTAACCGATTTATATTCTCTCGATACACGAGATCCGCATGATAAGCTTGCAGTGTATTTTTCTTCTCAACACTTTAGCTGCAAAATGGTGTATTCAAGCAGCGGCAAGGTAAATTTACTACTTGGCTGGGTGGTGGGCAAGCAAGGGTGGAGCCCACAGCTTCCGTGTCTCGCCTCGCACCGATCGCAGGCTTCACTCAAGCATCGTTTGCATCACAGCCATGAACCTCAATCTATCAGCCTCGCTCAACGCGACGCGCCTACTCTTCAAACCGAGCATATGCCTACCACACCACACCGTGTCCACATTCAACGACTTGCCAATCCCGCTCGACAGCGTGCTGCACGCCCGGGGTCTCAAGGCCAGCATTCGCGCCGTCGTGCTCGACAAGGACGACTGCTTTGCCTATCCCGACGCCAACGAGGTATACGGGCCGTACAAAGTAACCAAACCCCCTTTGCCCCCTTCCCTCGGTTGCCTCGTTTTATATTCCCAAAAAAAGGGCTGTACTCACAATTTTTCACAGGACCACTTTGAAAAGTTGCGCAAGGCTTATCCCGGGCGGAAGCTGCTCGTCGTCTCCAACACATCCGGCGCCACGACCTGGGACAAGAACCTGTCGCAGGCCGCCGAGGTGGAACGCAGCACGGGGGTGCACGTGCTGCCGCACGCCGTCAAAAAGCCCGGGTGCGGCCCGGAAATTATGGCGTACTTTGAAAAGCACCCGGAGACGGGCGTGACGGACCCGTCGCAGGTCGCCGTCGTTGGGGACCGGCTGACGACGGACATGATGCTGGCCAACATGATGGGCGGCTGGGGCTTTTGGATCAGGGACGGCGTGCTGCCGATGCGCCAGAAGAGCATGGTGAGTACTGTGGGGGGGGGGGGTGGATGTTGGTTTGCTAACAAGCGAGGATAGTTTTCGCGAATGGAACGAAATCTGCATTTATTCTTAGAGTCGAAAGGCGTAAAGCCGTCTGAGCCCAGGAGTTTGGCAGAGCAATAACAGGGGTGTCACTGGTGATTTGGGAGCGGCCTTTTGCGCCTTCGTGGAGAGGCCGCATCTTGCGTGTAACAAATCCAATTGTACCAATATTTGAAATTTTCGCCGGCATCTAGGTAAATCTATTACTATATCAATAATAAAATAATTCACATGAAATTCCAACATCAACATCGGCAACCTCTCTGCATTCTCGCCACCACAAGTCGGCGGCGCCGTGGGGCCGTCGCCGAGGGCCGCCGTCCAAAAATAAGCGGTCGCCCCCGGCAAAAATTCTCCCCCCAAATCTCGCATCATCAGGAGGTCACTGCTCTCGACAAACCACATCTTCCGCCTCCACGACCGTTTCAATACCCCCCCCCCCGCGACTGTCATTTTCACAGTCGCCTATACAATCTCTACGCAAACGAGCCACAACATGAGTCTTCCTCTCGGTGGCGGAGCCATGGGCGCGCCGCCAATGCCAATGGCTGGCAGCGCCGAGGACCAAGGCGTCAAAGCTGTACGTCGCCTCGAGACCGCAACCGACAACGTCGATGTACCATGCAACTAACCATTATGATGTTATAGATGAAAGCGGCAATGGAGTCGTGCGTCGGCAAGTCCGTCATGTCTGGCGTGATGGGTTTCGGCATGGGCGGTCTATTCGGCATGTTCATGGCCTCTGTACGTCCCCCCCCCCCCCTTTCCTCCTCCTCCTCCTCCTCTTCCTTCCCCGTCAATCTTCTCCTAACCATACTTCTTTTCCACTCCCCACAGATGTCCTACGACACCGTCGGCACCTCCCTCGCCGGGAACCAGGCCCACCAGGCCATTGCCAACCTGCCGCTCCGGCAGCAGCTCAAGGTCGGCTTCAAGGACATGGGCACGCGCTCCTTCTCCATGGCCAAAAACTTTGGCAAGGTTGGCGCGCTCTTCTCCGGCATCGAGTGCGGAATCGAGGGCATGCGCGCAAAGAACGACCTGGCCAACGGCGTCGCGGCGGGCTGCTTGACCGGCGCCATCCTGGCCAAGAATGCCGGACCGACGGCCATGGCGGGCGGCTGCGCGGCGTTTGCGGCGTTTTCGGCAGCGATTGATGCGTACATGCGACAGCCGGGCGATGAATAAAAATATCTCGAGAGTTGACGGGCGATGCGATTGCAGATGGGACAGAGGACTGTACGATGGCAGGGGTGTTTGCTGTACGACTGGGCATGGGAATGGCGTTATTGGCATTTGGGATTTCCATTGGGCATACATCTCCTCTCGACATTTCTGAGGAATTTTAGAGACATACTATTAGACGCGTTGGAACGGGCAAATCCGCTCGCTTATGACCTGTATAATACATTGACTAGAAACTGTAGCTAGTGGCTACATTGAACACAGATTGAGAGGGTCGGTCTACTAATTCGATATCAAACCAATTAATATGCGGTCATGGTAGCAAAGGTTTTGATTAAAGAGTATAGGTAGCCATATGAATCCAACAAGCGTCGGCGTTTACGAAGCCTGGTATACTTCAAAGGCACCGAATTCCCAGTAGGCATTAGTAAAGGCGCTCGGGTTGGTTGCGACAAAGTTTGTGCAGTTGGAACCGCCACCGCCTGTTCCATCGAGTTAGCATTCTGAGAGCATGAATAAATCCGAGATGGTGTCCAATGAGGAGAAGAAGAAGAAGA
Organism: Beauveria asiatica; assembly: GCA_038367545.1. Classification (NCBI taxonomy): domain Eukaryota; kingdom Fungi; phylum Ascomycota; class Sordariomycetes; order Hypocreales; family Cordycipitaceae; genus Beauveria; species Beauveria asiatica. The sequence goes on along the minus strand of JAAHCF010000868.1, from coordinate 3,314 downwards.
AGAAGAAGAAAAAGAAAAAGACTTACAGCCTGCATCTTTCCAGCTGGCCTCGACCAAGTCGCCGCACAAGTCAATATTGGCAACAATCGAGTGATTTGAAAACCTGGCACCAACATCACAATGCGTATTCGGAAAATCGGCCGCCGCCGTCCCCCACGCATCAGGCCTCGGCCTCTTGCCCGTCACATCGGCCGGGATGTCGTCCCTCGCAAACTGCCACATCCTAATGCCGTCGTCGCGCCACTCGACCGCCATGACGCCCCCTCGCTTCTCGTTCCACGCCTGCCCAAACGACGCCGCGGCGCCGTCCCGCACGCCGCACCCGGCATTGCTGTTATCCTTGACGTAGCACGACTTGTCCAGCGCCTTGCCCGTCATCTTGCGCTTGCCGCCCATGCTGCAGCCCTTGGCCGAGTGCAGCGACATGAGGTTGCCGGCGTCGCCGGCGTTGACGGCCTCGAGGATGTCAATCTCGCCGTGGTCGGGCCAGTGCGCCGGGTCCGTAAGCCACAGCGCGGGCCACGCGGCGCAGGCGTAGGGGCTGTGCTTGACGTCAAAGAGGAAGAGGCCCTTGTTGTACGTCTTCTTGGACTCGATGCGCACGGAGAAGCGGCCGGTCGAGGCGTCGGGGGTGGAGCCGGGGCCGACGGTGGTGTCGACCTTGATGACGGCCGTGTTGGCGGTGGCGTAGGTTAGGTTCTGGACGTTGATTTAGCATTGGGGGAGAGCAAGTTGGTTGGGCGTTGGATGCAGATGCGTTGCGAGACTCACATGTTGCTTGGCGTCGGCTTCGCTGACATAGTGTACAAAGCCATTGGCTGCAGACTGTTGTTAGTGATGAAACCCGGTAGTTGGCAAGAACTGACGTACCAGGATCATACGTGTTAAAGTAGTTGAATTGGCTAAAAAAGTTTTCGCCAGAGTCTGCGTTTGTCAGTCAAAGTCATTGCAGACACGAGGGGTGCAGGTACTTGTACTTGCATGTATCTTGCAGCGTATAGGACAGCTCCTTGTAGGCAGGGTAGGCATTGTTCTTGGACACTGTGACGCCAACGGCCACGGCAATGACGATGACGATGATCAAAACCACCACAATGGCGATCCAGACCTTGCGGGCCCAGTAACGAGGATTCCACCAAGGCATCCTGGTCGTGACGCGACTGGCTTTTCCGTGGTAGGGCCTAACATCGCCCTCGTCCTCGTAGCCGGGCATGGTGTATTAGATATAAAGGAATGGGCCGCCTTTTTCTTTGTCAGGTCCAGCTGCTGACGGCAATTAATTTATAAAGGGTATATCAGGCTGCAGACAAAACGAGAAAAGGCGTCTGTAATTTGAGATGAGGCTCGCTCGCTGCCTCTTTTTCCTAGCAACAGGCACCGACCCGAGTCCTGGAGGGGCGTTTTCGGCCGAGGTCTGGATCAGGCAGGGTTTGCCAAGACGCCAATGGCGGGGGTGGATGAGAGCCCAGGCGCGTACAGAGATTGTTCCTTGTTGGCGGCCAAGATGTATGGTCATGAAAAATGAAAATGAGTGTGAGGATTGGATGACAAGATTGAAAAGTGTTTGTTAATGGGAAAAAAAGGGAATGGACAAGCTCTGGGACAACAGGCTATTGACGCAGGATGGATAGATGGACGGGACGTGGTTGGCTGGTTAGGAAAAGATGTGGTGCTGCGCCTCATCCAAATACGATGAGAACCTACTAATTTTAGGTAGGTAGTGTTCAACACCGCAGCAAAACTATAGAGTTCTAGGTGTGGTTACCCCTAATAAATAGCATGCACATGCCTAGGTAGGTAGGTAGGTACCCGTGACTTCTCTGCGGCCCGGGGCTTCAAACGTGTGTTCCTACGAGGCTACGACGGGTGCCAGGTGCAGCACCAACATGTGGATGATGGAGCAGGATGGATTGAGAACAGCCCAGCGTTTCTTCCAAAGGGCAACAGGTTGTCAGGCCAGAAAAGATTCAGAAAAGGGCAAACGTGAAGGGAAATCAAGAAGGGGTGGGCGAGGGACGCGCGTCAAAGGCCGTCGAGAGGGCGAACCAAAACTACCTACCAAGCCACAAGCCACCAGGCTCTGGTACATGGTGCTGTGCTGGTTTCCCCTGACGATCCAGAGCTATCGGCGGCGACTTTTAAAAGGTCTTTCCGACTAGCGAGGAAAAAAAGGTTCGTCGATGAGCTTACTAATAATGGTGCTAAATCCAAGTTCCAGGGCGCTGGCGGTGGAACCGGGATGGACGGGATGGACGGGACTGACATGGCACATACATGGTGGAGTGAAGCTTGTACATCTTTGATGGATGAGGTATTCGCAGAGCTGATCTGTTCATCGCAATTGTAGTCTTTCTTTTTTTTATCAAATGTGCATTTTGCTCAGCATAAATGCTCCGTTGTCCGGCCATCCCGTGTCGCCGCATTCGTGCCGTGCCGTCTTGTGTCGAGCTACTGGCATGTCGGGGGCTGCGTCGTTGCTCGGGCGGGATCTGGTTTAGCGGGCATAACGATAATCAGATCGGCCAGGTTTTGTCGCAGACCAGGCACGGGCAAGGTGCCAGGGCTATAAATATCTCATCATTGCTGAAAATGACTAGTTTTTTGCGATATCGATCTAATTTCAGACACAATACCATGTCGCTACAGTCTTCTCCAGAACAGCTCATGGATTTGAATGTGAGTCGTATTATGATTGAGTGGCATGGGGCGACATTCACACACACGTCAATAGTGGTTTAAATGGTATTTAGTCTGCTCCCACGGTAAACCGACGAAACCCGCCGCGTTTCTTCGCACCGGTTTCACCACCTTTCAAGCGCCGCCACTACAGCATTGCCAAACACGTACAAATAAAACAAAGCAAAGATGCCAGAAAAGGATGCCAGACAAATGCCAGAAAAAATGCTAGAAAAAAATTAAACTCGTAATATCAACCGGGTATTAATATGCCGCCCATGCCTAAACCAAAAACAATCTCGTCTCCTCCTCCTCGACCCCTTCTCCCTGTCCACTCCGGGCCATTGATAATGATCCCCGAATAGCCATTTTTTTATTCCAAAAAACGTTTTTTTGGCCTCAAATCACACCACCGCCCAGCGTCTTGGTCACCGCCACCACCGCGCACACCCAGCTCAGCAGATCCGTCGTCAGCGTCCTCGCCATGTTCACCCTCAGCCACACAACCTGCTGGTCCACGTTGGTCAGCCCTTCCTCGTCCTCAATCGCCACGCCGTCGTCGTCGACCATGGCCTTGATCGGCCCCGCCACCCACGGCACCCACGCAAAGTGCGCCGCCGCCAGGGCCGCCGCCGCGC
>JAAHCF010000867.1:0-13350 GCA_038367545.1 Beauveria asiatica | reverse complement strand
CCGCAACAACAATATGTCAAGTACCGAGTACGGTTGCAAACGGTTGCAAAAGAAACAGAAAACAGTCAGGGGGACTGGAGTCGTGTGTCGATCACAACTGTTCGAGACGACTGGGCGAGCTGCTGCCTGCACTCCGTAAAATGGTACCAACTAATAAATAATAATGTTTCTTGGCCAACGAATTGTATATTCGCGCCCCGGCCCCTCTACCCGCTGGTCCATGTATGTATCAGGTTCTAATCCGTACGGTCTCTGCTTGTATGTATCAGGGTCTAAATACGGTCTCTGCTGTTCTGCGCAAGGGAGGGTCTTTGCTGGCTGGACAAATACGTCGCTTGGCATTACACTTTAAACAGCAAAGATGGGCATCACCACAAAATTCCAGCCACTGAGCCGCTTTCCAGACACCGCTTGTTGGTGCTTTGCGCGCGGTTTCATCCTAGAAGCCCCCCCCCCCCTCCCCGCTCCTTTTCTCCATGTTCGATAACATGTGGAGTGATGCGATATTCAGCGTCAAGCAACATATGCAGATCCCATCTCTTTTAAACCAAACGGAGAAAAAAATTGCGGCATATAGATTACAACCACACTGGATACAAGACACGTGTTTGGGCGTTTCTACTTCTCGAGTACAGATTACGGCTGGATGAATTGTCCGGCGACAGCCGACAGCATGCACCCTCGTGCATGTGCAGCCACAATACTGATTTGCGACTGTTGCAGATAACAAACATGCAAGAGACCTTTTTCCGATGTGGGCCTCTGCGACGTCGTCCTTTTTGAAATGTTTATGCATCTGTACATTTCTTCACTTCCTCTCGATATTGCACCACATCCGAGCTGCTTTCCTGGGCTGCAACCTCAGTGCAGGGATGCAGCCCGCCTACAGCTGGTTCCTCGCTCCACCCACGACCGTCGACACGCCCGTCCGTGTCAGAGCACTTGGCAGTGAGAATGACAACGGGCTTGCGGGCGACTGGGCTTGTCGAGAGCCGGAGCGGCAAGGAATCAAAAGGCCTCTCTGGCTCTCTTGATCAAGTTCCGCCATGGTGTGACGTCGCATCTGCCGGCATCAAAGGTGTGCCGCCTCGACGTGGAATGAATGGGCACATGGCCGGCTTGATAGTCCTGGAGATGCAAGTCGAAGCCCAGAGAGGCACGGCTGCAGCAAGAACCTGGGATTGGACTATTTTCGAGTTGTGCTGGGCTCTGTGAGACTGACAATCTGGCCTCCACGTCAAAAGATGGTTCCATGGGCATGCTTTAGGCTGCTCGAATGGTTGGTGGCGTGAATTACTCGCCGTCTTCGCTTGGCAACCGAGGCTTTAGCATCTCTACCAGTTTCCGCGAGCTCGTAGATAGCCCATTCTCGGAGCAAGAAGCAAGCCGCGCCAGAAAAAAGGAAACATGCGAGCGTATTTCGTCTTATTGCCCTGCAAGGTGTCATTTCCACCAAACTAGAATCCCATCATAATACATGTATACTTACGGGGGACCCAGTTGAGTGGTACAAGGGAAGGGACCACCGACGGTGGACAAACTGTCAGTGCCATGTGGCGTGGGAAGCTCGCTGGCTTGCTAGTCACGATAATCTCATATTATGTTACCGGCGACCAGCCATTGACCTTGTCCGCTCGTGGCTCAGGAGACGTGAGCCATCCAGAAGTCGTCGTGTATTTCTGGGTCAAGGAGCATAGGGTTTGTGCCTATACCGTTGCAGCCATCTGTCTCCAGGATCGTGCAGACCCATTTTAATCGTCAACAGTCACGATCACGATAGTAGCTGTTCAAGTCAGACGACGACGTTGGACCTGTCACTGCTCGAAACGTCGCTGCCACAGCAAGTGGACGAGTCATCAAATCCCCGAGAGAGGAGTCTGTACAATCTCGACATCATCGGGACTCCTCTTTCTAATCTCTCTCATCTCTCTGATCTTTCTGATCTTTCTGACGGCAATCGGGGTCTTTCTGGCTCTAGGCTTTTCCAAGCATCAACATGGAAAGAGCAAAGTGTACATAGTCTACAGTACTTGGGGACCTAGCAATTGTTGCACAGCGCATATCCCCCCATTCAGTTTACATGCAGCTGAGGTCTTCCCTCAGCCGGCACCGTCGAAACTTGAAAACACACATGGCTGATGTGAACTACCCGGACTGGATGACACGAGGGAAAAAGGAAAGAGGCCGGGCTAGTTGCTGAAGCTCCACAACATGTTACATTTGTAACGCGCTAGAGTCTAGATGTAGCTCAATAAATGCATCATCTACTGGCTCCATTCTGACGTAGCTGGTATCAGACGTGGCTCCGTTGGTGAGGCTATGTGGATGCCGTTGATAGCATCCTAGTCAGACGTATTGATAAGAGCAAACAGTTGGTAGATTAACAGAGCGACAGAGTCAGTGTTCTGCGTGATGGAGGGTTCAACGAGGAAAATACGGAACCATGAAATGGCGCCAGAATGGCAAAAGTCAGCGATCATTATCAAATGCGGATGAACGTGCACATCAATGGGATGAACATGGCTTTTTGTAAATGCACCCGTTGTCAGTTGCGCCACGATGCATTGAGAGGTACAACAGGGGCGTGATTGGCCGAGAGATGTTTGAGGTAACTTGTGTGGCTCCTGGTACTCGATTCTATTGGTCTGATGCATCAACAGCTTTTGCGAGGTGTGACAACCCTTTCTAGGTTTAGGTGAGGCGTCTGCGCTCTGGTGCTGCGGTAACAACTGGCAGGAGCCCGATTTGCCCGGGTGTAAGACGCATCAGGGGCGCATTATCGAATCGCGACGATCTTGTACGACCGTAGCCGATGGCCATAGTTTGACTTTACATTCCCGTCCGACTTGACATCGGGTGTGTTGTGCGGGATCCGAGTATACTACACTGCCAGCAGCGGCGGTTCGCGAAGAGAAACAGTGGTGGGGATAATCGGTATTGTGCAGCGGGTGCAAGGTAGCGGAGAGGCTAACTAACGAAAATGGGGTGCAGTCTTTGCCCCGTATGGTCTTGAGATGCAGTCTTTTCGCCGTGCTGCGGAGGGATATTTTGGCTTTGTAGGTTAGAGGCGCATCTGCAGTGACTGAGTCGACGTCACGGCATCCATAAGTAGACGGACGGTCTCCATCTGTCGTGTCGTGAGGCTCCAGTTTAGGCTCCATTCAGGTGTCATAGCGTGGGAACCAGAGGGCAGCGGCAGCCCTGCGGGAATGGGTTTACCAGTACGGATTAGAAGAGCCAAAAAGCAAAAGGCTCATGGCCCATGAGACAGCACTTGGGTGGCAGGCTGCAGCACAGATGGTGGATCTTGGCGTCTTGGCGTTTTCACGCCGACTTGTGGGAAGCGAGAGGTTGATGTGTTATTGCGCGAGGTTGCACTGGCGCTGGTGTCGCTGATGTACTGGAGAAGGCTGCGTGCCGCGCGTGCGGTGGCAGATGGGCTCCGTCGAGGCAGACCTGCGTTGCGCGCCGTGATTTGCTTGGTCCGTGTCGGTACAGATACGCCCTAGTCAGCCACGGGCGGCGTCTTGATGGAACGGACGGGGTCCAAACAGATGGCGCACTGCCGTGTTGCGTGCGTGTGTCGAGCCTGCGAGGGAAATTGGCTACGTGGATACTAATGCGTCATGAGCGTGATTGCTGCAGCTGCGGAACGTTCAAGGCAACGTGGAAAGATGGCTGTACGAGATGGGTGCGGGCCGGAGCTAAAAAAAACCTTGCGTCGGATCAGGCGATCAAGGCATTGGTTGGTGATGGGAGGCGGCAATGGTAAGAAGAGAAGCAGAGTGTAGATGGGTGGTTTTCAGCGTTTGCAAGTTGTTGGCCATGATCAAGGGTTCGGCTTTGACTGAACGGCCACGCAGGTTGTTGGGCACAGGGGTTTGAAAGGTGGCTGGAAACGGTGGCTTTAGCTAAAAAAAAAAATTCTAGCTTGTCGAGCAAGTCGAGTCAGCGCCAGACAAACAGATGACAGGGGAGCTTGCAGGTGGCTTGCAAGGTACGTGGCGCTGTACCAGTAAGGCCGTCAGTACACAATGGCGGGGAGGCTGCTGAAATCAGAGTTACAAGGTCGAGCAAACCAAAGTACATTACTCCGTACCGTCACAGCGACTCTGACAATGATCCCTTATTACAGTGACAGAGGACCCTGTTCGAGCTGCCAAAAAAAAAAAAAAAAATAATCCATATTAAAAATGAAAGAGAACAGGGAAAAAAGAAAAAAAAAAAAAAAAAAAAAAAAAAAAAAAAAGAAAAGAAAAGAAAAAAAAGGTTCGGCTCCGGTGCGAGAGGCGCTGCAACGGTGGCGACGTTATCAGAGTTACAGTCCCAGCAAAGGAACATGCTGATCCAGCAGCAGCAGCAACGGAACACGGCACTCCTGAAACGAGTCGTCTGGTCCATGATTGGCAAGGTAGGAAGATGCTGCCAAAGTATCTTAGCGAGAAAGGGTGGTGCATTGCGCGAATAACCACTGTAGCTAGGTATGCGAATTTGCAATGTATCGAAAGTAATAGGAACCAGGCAAACAGACAACAATACCTTCCAATGTATCCGTAACCAGATCAGCAAACCAGGCGATATTAGACTGTCATGGTTGTAAGTACCACGGTACCACGGTACCTAGGTTCTCAGGCGTAGCCGAAACCTCAATATAATCCGTACCTCGCCTCAGGTCCACTCAGTTTAAAACTCTGAGCCGACCGTCTCCATCAGTCTCTGGCCACAGCTTCTTGCATGTGCCTTGCCTGCTGCCTGCACCGCCGTCCATTATGGTGGCCCGACGCACTCGCGCCGCAGCAGCCAATGCCACAGTTAAAAATTCTGCCCTCGGCACCCCTGCCCGTTCAGCGCCTTTTCCCTCAATGTCCCTCCCCGACCCATACTGTGTGGACCAGATATGGATCTCGTTGGGATCGTGCCGGAACCCTCGCCGCCACTCACAACGCCGCGCCGCCACATGGTACCTGCTCGGCCGCTCCACCGCCGACGTCATGGGGGGGGGAATCGCTCACCACTCTCGTCACACTGCACATCCGTGTTATCCTTTTTCAGCCAATGTACCATCCCTGTACATGCTGCTTGAGAAACATCCCTAGACGTGAGAAAAACACTGGAGCCTCGAGATCAAATGCCGCAGTTGCGTTATCGCCAAAAGGGCCTACTAACTACACCAAACAGTTCTCCCAGTCCCACATCTTGCTCCCTGCCCCGATTAAAAAATAAAAATAAAACGAAATTAAAACGAAAATTATGTACGCTATTCATGCTCGAGCTTGTCTGATTTCGACAAGCCAACCGTAACCGTACTGCTACTGCGGTATCAGGCTCCATAGTTGATGCTCCGTAATGACGCCCGTGTAAATGGCGGGACCGATAACATGTACTCGGTATCGATGCTGAGGCTGGCATCTGTGTACATTGTTGACAAGAAATAATTCTCTGCAACCCGCCTCTTTGGGATCCCTCCTCCGTTCCATCTATATAAGATGAATGCCCTCCTCTTCTTATCCACCTTCAACCGACACATCATTCTTGTCAACCACTGGCTGGCTGCTCACTTACATCTTCTTCTCCGTCCATCCCCCAAAGACTCAAAACTCTAAAGTCTCCTTCCACCTCTGCCTAAACTTCATTTCTACACACTCCAGATCCTTCACAATGGCTCCTGTCGCAATCACCCCCGAAGTCTCCCCTGAGCGCCCCATGATCGTCAAGAAGATCGAGGGCAACCGCTCCCATTCCAGCTCCGTCTCCTCGGTCCACTCCATCCAGCTCAACGACGGCAACTCCATCCCCACCGTTGCCCTCGGCGTATACAAGGCCCCCAACGGCCAAGAAACTGAGGACGCCGTGACCGCCGCTCTTGACGCCGGCTACCGCCACATTGACTCGGCCGCCCGCTACGCCAACGAGGAAGCCTGCGGCCGTGCCATCCGCCGCTGGCTTGACAAGACCGGTACCCCTCGCGAGGACATCTTCATCTGCTCCAAGCTCTGGGACGCCGACCACGGCTACGAGGCCACTTTCAACGCCCTCTGCGCCTCGCTCGACAAGTTTGGTCTGGATTACCTGGACCTGTACTTGATCCACTCCCCTGCCGACGACGAGGAGAAGCGCCTCGAGTCTTGGCGTGCTCTCGAGACCGCCCAGCGTCTCGGCAAGGTCAAGTCGATTGGTGTTTCCAACTTTGGTGCCGCCCACATCGAGAACCTCATCGAGAACGCCACCGTCGTCCCGGCTGTTAACCAGGTCGAGGTTCACCCCTTCTGCCAGCGCCAGGCCCTTGTCGATCTGTGCGACAAGCACGGCATCAAGATTGAGGCCTACTCTCCCCTCGCCCGCGGCAACAAGCTCGAGGATCCTACTATCGGCAAGATTGCCGAGAAGTATGGCAAGACTCCTGCCCAGATCCTCCTTAACTGGAACGCTGCCCGCGGCAACGTTGTGCTGCCCAAGTCCCTGACTGCCCATCGCATCAAGAGCAACTTTGAGTCGTTTGACTTCAAGCTCGCCCCCGAGGATGTCGCCACCATTGACGCCCTCGAGGCCAACTACGTCACTGGCTCCATGCATAAGTCTGAGGACTAAATCCACAAGATAATTTCCCATCTTTCTTTTGTCTTTCAGAGGATAATCCTTGGACGGGCTCCTCGGATATGATACCACCTCTTATTTCTACGACCATGAGACTTTCCTGTCTACTGTGACATCACAATAGCCACTGGGTAGTGTAGTGGACATTACGAGCATATCATGCGGGCTCAATCAGACTAGATATTGCATAGATTGAGTAGCTGGCGTTTTCCTTGACCATACAGTTCGCAGTTCAGGACCTGACAAGAAACAAATTAAACATTTTCAATCATATAATACATCTTATGAAATCTCGTTGCTCATATATAGTAGGAAAGCCTAAGCTTCATAGTCGCGGCATTGATCAAATTTGTTTTGCGAATCAACCAACAAGATCCACGCCACGGCAACTACCATGTTATGATGTTACCCATAAGAGACACTCGAGACAGGCAAAAGCGCAGGAGTAGCGAATATGCCTATGAAAGGTCATCGCAAGTCTTTCGACAACTGTCGTCGAGACGATCGAGGAACCATTGCAACCATGAGCGTCATATCTGCGTAGCGACTGTGGGGTGGCTTCGGGCGTTTAAAAATAAAGATCGTGAGATCTAAACTTGGGCGGTTGCAGGTCCCACCGCACCTTAATCAGATGAAATAATTCTGGGGCTTTGGCCACGCACCACGCAGCGACTCCGTTTAGAAGGGCCCAGGCCTTTGATAGACCGCCGTGGTGTGAGGGGTCGATCGTTTTGCAGCTGCAAAGATGGAAAGGGGGGGTCAGAAGATGGAATGCAGGGTACGGGAACATGGAAAAGAGATGGGCGGGAATTTGTCATATGTGGCGCCGTATTATATCAGCATATATCCGTAATGTTATCCTGTGCTCCAGAGGCTGTTGTACAGTGTACTCGATGTGCCTGACGAGCCCACCAGCACCACCACAAAATTATTTCCACCCACCCAACCCCAGATTATAGACTCGCACCTATACAAGTTCTGCTCAAGCAACACCAAAATGTGGCGCGTGAGAAGCTGCCTCGTTGGTCAGAGTCCTGACTAAGACGGCGTTGGGCTGACGCTTGCAACTCAGCCTGCCGTATGTATTTAGCACTCAAAAACGAATCAGCCCAGAACACGAAATCACGATGAGATGTGCCAGCTGCAAACAAGAAGTCGGCATGGTTCATAAAGATTGTGAATCTTTTTTGGCATAGATATATACATCTCGCATCTTGCTCATCACTTCCTCGTCTCCCTGTGCAATCGGCAAACTAGCCTTCTCATTGTACTCTCTCCACATGACCATCGTTCGAGGAGACTCCGCATCTATCCACGGCTTTCTGTAGTAGCACAAGTTAGCAGAAGCAGAATAGTTACGCTGTATGACTGGCGTACTCCGAGTCGTTAAAGACATCGAAGCCTGTACTGATTATGATTGGAGGCCGCGCGATGTCGGCAATGATCTGCTTCAGAGGTGCCTCGACGTAAACCGAGAAAACCAAGCTTTCGTCATCGATTTCTGCAAAACCTCCGGCACCGAATTCGCCTACAATCGAGAAGCCGCTGCTTGCTAAAATCTCTTTGGCCTCCTTTGTATAATCTGGGTCCTGGGCGAGCAGCTGTACATGACAGCCGGCTAAATCATTGCAGATTTGCCTCACTGTTAAAGCAATAGAGTGCTGAATCATTGCACCTCGCACGAATTCGGTTTCGAGGTTCTGGGCGTCTTTACCAGCCCGTCTTTTCATCCACTCTGGCGGTGTACGACAAATGTCACCTAATCCGAAGCATATAATTTTTTTCACCGCATGTATGGAAGATGTTTGCTGCAACTGTGATTTGAGCAACTGGCAGCTCTCGCTTTTCGTCCACACGCGTATAGTCTCTTCAAATAACAAGCTGGGATTGGCCACATTACCGCGGAAGGCTCGGACGGAAGTGTTAATCCAACGTGGCAAATAGGTGCAGTGATATGTTTCAGCCGGGTCGTCAGGCTGATCCTTAACAAGCCGCCAATATTCACGATACTTCACACAAGGCTTCCTGGGATGGTAGTCAGTTAATTACCTATGTTTTGTGAAAGAGTTCTCACCAGATTGGCGACTCTATGCCGAACATGGGATTGGCTATAGGCAATGTCCCGCCGCTAAATAAACGAACACGGAAAACCTGCTGCGTCTTCGAATCTGCGAGTTGCTTCTCAATATCAGTGAAATCTTGCTTTGTCCAAAGCTTCGTCCCCTCGTTATAAAGATCTGCGGCGGCTTGAGAACTTCCTCTCCAAATGGTGCAATCATGTTGAAGAATTGTCGGCGTATACATCGAAAATGGTTGTCTTATGCGCATCAAGTCAGTTCCTGGTGTTTTCTGTTGATGACGAGGAGGAGTGATGTTTCTTGGCTGTGTGGCTCTGGGACCGGAATAATTGTCACCCGAGAGGATCCTTTATTCGCTGACGCGCGGCGGTAAGGTAGTCACTAACACCTCCCCTTTTTTATTAAGGTAACCTGCCGAGAAGTGGGTGGCCCACGTTAGTTCCCAGCGCTGCACCCCAAGATCCCAGCTGACCAGACTTGCTAGACTCAGCCTTGCGCGCTGATCAGCCGCTGCTCGTTAGCAGACGAGATCGACGGGATCGACCGACTAATACAGCCAATACCGACATCATTTACCCATTAATGGATGCGCAACTACGGATTAGTGACAGCACGACACTTGACTTGGTTGGGAGGTAGTGATCGCTGACTACTACGAAGCGGCCGTGCGCTCCTTGGTTCGTCACGTTCCAGGCAGTCGAGGCTACGCTGCGGCCCGAAGCTACCCTCATTGTCGCAAGCGTGATCGGGCGCGACGCCAAGGTATGGCTTGGAATCTGCCTTCCCCCTCTCACCTCTGTCACTGTTGAGATGGCCCTCCTTCTTGCATCGCCCCCTTTACCTCTGTCGTGATTCTATATTGCGACCAATCGACACGACTGCACGCCATGAACGCCGCGACCGACTTTTACCGGTCGCAGGTCGGCGGTACGGGCGTAATCAACTATAGCTACACGGATTTTCCCTGGCGCCTGTTCCTCAAAGATGTTTACTACTTTTTTGTGTACTGCTGGGCGCTGCCGTGGGTGGTCCTGCCGCTCACGCCGGCCGACTCGGGGGAGCTGGATGAGCTCTACCCCAGCTGGGCAAATTTGCAGTGTCTCGCTGTTCACACGATTCTTATCCTCCTCCAGCTCTTCTTCTTCTTTGGCCTACTAGTCGCTGTGCTGTTTCCCGTGTGGCTCGGCGCCGTGTTTGTCGGCGGCTGTCTGTTCCTCAACTGGCTGCTTTGTCTTCTTCTAAACGGAAAAGGTATGACATTTCACTCGGACGAAAAGTATGCCAAGGCGCTGCCACAGCATGAACATGAGCAGTGGATCTTTTTGAATGGTGTTGCTGCAGGGTGTGTATATGTTTGGCTTCCCCAAAATTGGCCATTTGCTGACACGTCATGCCATTTAGAGAACATTGGATGAAGAACAACCTGAACCGACTTGCCATCACCTTTGGCCGACCGGTCCTCGGCATCCATAACCGCACATCGGGAATCATCTTCGATGTTATAGAGTGCCTGGTCCAGCGCAATTTTTCCTACGCCACCAACGATGTTCGCGTGTGCTACAAAGTTGTACGGGATGTGCTCTATGACCCGTCGAAAACCAAGGTCATCTTTATCATGCATTCTCAGGGTGGAATCGAGGGAGGATTAGTGTTAGACTGGCTTCTTCAAGAGATGCCCCAAAATCTCTTGTCCAAGTTGGAAGTTTACACCTTTGGCAACGCCGCGAACCACTTCAACAACCCACATCGCCATGTCGAGTCTCAATCTCTGACGATTGAGAAGCCACGGGAGGCTCTCGCGACGTTGGTAACGGAAACGAGCTTCTCAAACATGCACGTCGATACCCTGATAGATGCAGGCGACGGCAAGGCCCCGTCTCTGGTGACCCAGTCCTCAAGCATGTCAGCATCATCCCGGAGCTGGAACGCGGCGCAGGACCGTGCCATCGGATACATTGAGCATTTTGCGCACACGACGGACTTTGTTGCCATGTGGGGAGTTTTGCATTTTGCAACAAACAAAATGGGTTCGCCGCAGCTGCCCAGATTCATGGGACGTCTTTTCAGCCGATCCACTAGACGTGGTGGCCATCAATTTAACCAGCATTATCTCGATGGCATGTTTCCGCTGGAGAGGGACCCCCATACAGGAGAGCTTATTGGCGCGGCTGAAAAGAATGAATTCATGGAAGAGACGATCAAAATTGGCAAGGAAGGCGCGGGCATGGAGAACACACGAGAGGCTTTTGACATTACATACAAGGGCACAATGGGATTCGGAAGTGGCGATATTAGCACGCCAGTGGAAGTTCATGGCGCTCTTAACAAGAACAAGCTGGTGCAAGAATACAAGGTCAAGGACGTTTGCCGACTTTGGAGCTACAGAAACGGGCGCTGTCCGCAAAATACAACGTCTGTCATGGGCGCTGAAGCTATCATGGCGCGCACCGCCACCATTCAACGGGCGTGTTGCTCTGACAACTTTGCCAAGAGAGTTGAAGAATGAGTGATTGATTACCAGAATACAGAATCCTCGCACATACGTAGCATTGTATGATCGAGATTACATATCACTAGAAGCCAATAGATTAGCCTTTCAAGATCCCACCTGCTCGCGGCAGGCAATAACATCGGCTGTCGGATCTTGGAGGTCTCGGCCGGCATCATCGCCTGCCATATTTGCATTACTTTCAGCTGACAGGGGTTGATTTTTAGCTACCAGACGGGCATACAGATTACCTACCACACCCAGTAGTCGGCTGACCAACAGCCAGATCATCTTCAGGAGATACGTCAATCGAATGGGCTCTTAAATCTCCGAAGAATGACGGCATTCACTTTACCATGCTCAGCACTCTCGTGCGGGCGTCAAACTCACGTGGCACGGACGCTGAAAGCTCTTGGATGAACGCCGTACGGGGAAAAGGGGCGGGCTGGGCTCTGGCTTGCAGCCGCCACCGCAAACAACATGCCTGATCCTTGATGTGAATTATAACAAACACTACTCTATAATAATAAAAGGACTCGAGCGGCACATCTTGACTCATTACGCAAGATAAAGTGACGTGCTGGCTAAGTAACTTAGCGGTGAGATTGGCGATGATCGGACTCGGGTATCAGATTGCGACCAGATTGGCAGTGGTGGGATCGCATTCAACGTGGTAAGATGGGCGTGATGGCTAATAAAACCCTTTGCTGAGCAAAAGAAAAAAAAAAAAGGCATGTTCAAGTATCGACAATCAACATCAGACGGTGGCGTCGCTGATATAAACTCAAGGCGTGCGGCATGCAAGGGGCTCAGCAGCCTGCAGGAAGCTCCGTGCGCGGGGCGAAGTAATCTTAATAATAAAGGTCACCGGATAGCACAGAAGCGGCCGTCTCTGGAAAAGCAGAATGCCAGTAACTGGTCCATTGCCCGAGAAGTTCATGGTGAATAATGGCTGTGCTTCTGTCCTACACGGTGCTCTGGTGAAATCGACAAGGGGAGCGGGAGAGCGGGATTGGCGTTTAATGGATATTTGGACGTGTCAAATACGTCAAGTACCAGCATTGGCTTTTTTATAATCCAGGTGTATCGTCATTCGTGAGGAGGGCAGCCCGGACCCGGGTGATGGGAACAAGGAACCCCAATCTCGGACTTATTTTAGTACAGTAGTTTAATTACGGCGATGGAGTGAGGGACAATCCGATAATGCAACGACGGGGCAGGCATTTTTATTTTATTTTTATTTTCTAAAGCCGGGCATAATAATAACGTGCAATATTGAGAGGTGTCGCAGGCAAGCCAGAATGATTGAATGGTAATGATGTGCTAAAATACGGATACAGAGGAGCCATCTGTGCGGCGGCACGGCAATGCATGGCATAAACTCGCAAGCACATCACACACGGCACGACAGCGCAACATGCGTTTTGGCTGGAGCGCGCGGTTCGTAGGATGAAACCTGATCGCCACGCGTCCATCTCTCCTTCTCTCTCCTTTCGTGGTGCCCAACCAGCCCAAGTTGACTCGCATCCATGTGTTGCCAGTAGTTGTTCAGCTCGTACGCAGGTCCTTTGGCGCTTGACTAGCTCTACTCTATAATAATAGCATCAGCGTTCCCGTCAGCCCATGAGCCGGCGTGTTACAGGTCTGAGGCACGTCTGCAGGTACCAGGAATGTGGTGGATTGTTAGTTCAAGCCCCCCCCACAGAGGCCGTCTTGTTATTATTAGGAGAAAAAAGTCAAAAAAAGAATTCAAGTAACTTTAATAAAGAAGACTACCAAGATGAAAGAGATAGATTTGTGTTTCGCAATGTGGTGGGCTTGCCCTGCTCGCCTGGAGGTGTCCTGTGCGCCCCATTCCTCATCACTCATTTGTTTTAGCTGCGAGGCGAAGAAGGGAGGCGAGGAAAAAAAGTACCATGATGATTATTTACTTTTTTCTTCCTTCCTCTTTCATCACACACGCGCGCGCAAAAGACTTGGGATTCTTTTTTCTTTTCTTCCCGTCCATCTGTACTCTTGTCCCACACTCGAGCGACGTACAGGGACAGAACAACCGTTTTTTTTTTTTTTTTTTTTTTTTTTTTTTTTTTTTTTTTTTTTTTCTTTTTTTTTTTTTTTTTTTTTTTTTTTTTTTTTTTTTTTTTTTTTTTTTTTTTTTTTTTTTTTTTTTTTTTTTTTTTTTTTTTTTTT
>JAAHCF010000866.1:0-13351 GCA_038367545.1 Beauveria asiatica | reverse complement strand
AATATAAAGCCTTTAATAATTTAGTAAGTAATAATACTACTAATTATTTAAGCCCTTATTTAATACTATATATTTTCTATAATATTAACCTCCTAATTAAGAGTTAATAAATACTTTATATATATATAAAACCCTTAAAGGGACTATATTTTTACTAGTATTATAAACTAGTCTAATAACCTTATAGGTAATAGTAAATACTTTATATATTTTAACTACTTTCTTCCTTAATAATAATTATAATAGAGGTTATAATAAGGAGAAACCTTAGTTAATAGTTAAGATACCCTTAATTATTAGTTAAAAGTATTAAAGAACTATTATAATAAGTGCCTAAAAAAAAAGCTATTAAGGGAGCTAATAAGCTTAATAATATATAAGGATTTAAGAATAGTTTATCTTAAGTTATAATAGCTACTAGGCTTTATAATTATAAAAAGGTTTTATTACTAAACTAAGATATAAATAAAGAAATAGTAAATAAATAATCTATAACTATATCTAAGATTAAGAGAAGAACTATAAATAGAATATTATAAGGATAGATAAAGATTAAAGTAGTCTCTTACTAAGAAAATACTAGGACTAGTAATTATAAGATTAGTACCTATAAAAGGGAGTTTAGCTTATTATAAAGGAAAGTAAAGGATTATATAACTATAATATTAACTATAAAGGACTTACTCTTAATCTAGTTAAGTAAGATACTATTAATATAATTAAAGTACTATAATTAGGATTATAGTTAAATTATCTTATAGTATAAGAGTATTAGGTAGATAGCCTATAGATAGAGTCCTTATTTAGGGAAATAAAGTATAGGTTAAGTAAGTAAGGAATTAGGATAAGGATTAAAGTGTTTCTAACTAAAGAAGGATAAGAAAGCTAAAGAATATAAGATTAGTAAGCTAAAAAGGGTTTAGACTTTAAAAGCTAAATATAAAGTATCTTAAGTTATTATACTATCTAGGAAATAAACTACTCTTAGCCTAGGCTCTCTAAAAAACTCTTCTAAGGTATTTAAATACTTTTAATTTAAATAATAACTATATTACCTTATAGTATTAAGATATTAGGTAAATAGCCTATAAAAATACCCTAGTTAGAGAAGAATATTAGGAATAAATAGAAAATAAGGATTAAAGTAAAGCTTAATAGAAATAATTAAAAGTAAAAAGATTATAGACTTAGTAACTAATATAAAGGAAAAGGAGATATTATAATATTTATAATAAATAAAACCCCTCCCTTCTCTAGTAAATAGTAAACTAATTAAAAGCTATTTAATCTTTTAAAGAGATATTACCCTTACTCTATACTATTTTAACTATTCTATATCTTAAAACTCCTAATTATAGTATTATTTATATTATCTAGTAATACTAAAGTACTAAAGAGTTATAAAGGGGAGTCTTTTATTATAATAAAAGACCTAACTACTCTTAGTAATAATTTAACTAATATAACTAAAGACTAAGGTCTTAAGGATATAGGAATTAATAGTTAGGAAAAAGGAGGGAAGAGGAGGACCCTAGTAAAAAAAAAGAAGATAAAAGAGTATATTATAAGAGAAGGAGTAATAAGAAGAGTTATAAATAAAGACTTTACTAATCTTAACTTAGACTTCCTTAACTTAATAAATAATAAGAATCTTTTAGTTACCCTAATCTACGCCTAAATTTAGTTAAAGACTATCTTTAAGAATAAGTTTACTAGAGATAATACTATAAAGTTCTTAAAGAAGTTTAATAAATAAATAAATATAAAGGGAATCTTAAATATATACTAACTTAATAAGTTAATAAATATAACTTAGCCTTACTTAATAGAAGAGGTTAAGTTAATTATATTCTAATATAATTAGAAAGAGGCTAAGAAATATCTAACTAAGTACTACTTTAAGTATAATACTAAAGAGTAGTATAGTCCTTAGATTAGGTTATCTAGATATAATAGATATCTACTTACTAATAATTATTATATTATTAGTAAGTAGCTTATTAAGTATAGGTATCTTTATAGATTACTAGATAAGAGACTTCTTATATCTAGTAAGTAGTTAGGATACTTATAGTTAATAATACTATTAGGAGTCTATTATAGTATAATAAAATAATATAATATTAATACTACCTATTTTAATAAACTAATATATAAGGATATATACTAGTAAATTTTCTACTTTATTAGGGACTAAATCTAATTTATATAGGATAAAAAGTATAAGAAAGCTACTAATTAGAAGGTTCTAGTAAAGGTAAAAGGAGAATCTTTAGAGAAAGTTAAAAATATAAGACTTATCTCTAGGTAGGATATTAAGCCTACTATTAACCTAATTAATTAGTATAATATTCTAAAGAGGATAAAGGGCTTAGTAATCTATATCTTTAGGAAATAAGATAATAACTAGTAGGCTTTTATTTAGTAAAATAATAGAATACTTAGGGAAAAGGATAAAGCTCTAGTAATAATTAATAGTATAAAGATAAAAAAGGACTAAGACACTAAGGAATAGGAGGTCTATATTAATATAATAAGGACTAATAGGGAGTAAGTCTACTAGTATTACTTTAGGTAAAGATACTTTCCTAATATCTATAACCTTATAAATATAAACGCCTTAGTATATTTCTATATATATAACTTAACTATATATATACTCTTATTTAGATTAAAGAATAAGTACCTTATTCTACCTTAGTTATTATATTAGTTCTAGGGTAAATAGCCTATTTAGAAGTTTATTATCTTATAAGCCTTAAAGGTATTAGGCTCTAAGTTTATAAAATAAGTATTAACCTTATAAGGAGGGTCTAAGCTAGAACTAGTCTTTAGACCTTAGGAATAAGAGGAAGTAGACTTTACCTAATAACACCTACTAGAGAATTAGAGAAAACTAGTACCTAAGGCTAAGCCTAGTAATCCTAGAGCTAATATTATTTATCTTAATAATAATAACTAGCTAAAACCCTTAATTACTAATATAGTAAATATTAAGCTATACTCTAGAAAGTAATCTAGAATATCTAATAATTTATTAGAAAAGGATAACCTATTTACTAAGCCTTAGAACCTTAAATCTATAGTTATATAAGAAGTAAGTGCTTCTCCTAGTAAGGAAGAGAGCCTAAGGAATAGGATTAAATTTAATACTAGTAATCTATAATAGTAAGTTATAAATAATATTATATTAAAAAAGATAAGTATAATAGTAAAGGAAGTTATATAATATAACCTAGAAATTAGATACTTATTTACTTAAAGGGTTTTAGATATAATAAAAGGGATCTAAAAAATAAAAGTAATCCTAATAGTTCCCTTAAGCTCTAAGGCTAAGAAGGGACTAGCTACTACTATCCTATATATTAAAGAGTAAGTAGCTACTAAAAGTACTTTCTATAATACTATATTAATAATAAATATTAGTATAGTCCTAATTAGAGAGTATATTACTTAAGAATAAGAGTATAAATAGTTAGCCCTAATAAAAAGGGGAGAGTATCTAGTAATTACTAATAAAGTAAGAGGACTAGTAAGTATAGAAATTATTTCTATAGGTATAGGACCTCTAATTATTAGCTTAGGTAATAAAGGGATTACTAATTAGAAGGTTAAGTAAGAATATATATATATATATTATATCTTTAATACTAAATATATTATAGTTATTTAATAGTCCTTACCCTTTATCTATATTAAGATAGATACCCCTAAATACTTACTAATAAAGGCACTAGTAGATTCTAGTATAAAAAGAAATATTATAAGCTAAGAACTAGCTACTAAGTATAAGGTTACTATAGAACCCTAATAAGTTATATCTATATCCTACTCTAATAAGTAAATAATTATAACTAGATCTATACTATTATAATTATACCTTAGGAATACCTTTATTTAGTAAAGAATTTATATAACTAATAGACTAGTATTTATAGACTTTATCCTAAGAATACTTTTTATTTAATCTACTTAAGTTATATTTAAGTATTTAAAGGATTAGGAGAGTATAAAGTTATAGGTATAGTTTAATAATACTAAAGTAATAACCCCTATAATAAGACTAATAGCCTAAGAAGCTATTAGTAAGTTACTTAAGTCTAGATAATAGCTATTATAAATATAGACTATAGCTATTAATTAGGAGCTTATATAAAGAGAGAATATATTAAAGGGAGAATTTAAGGAAGGAGATATAATTTTTAAATTAAGAGAGGATAATAAGGTAGAAGTTAAGAAGACCCTATATTAGATTACTATAAGAGAAGAAGTTATAATAGAAAAAAAAAATATAATTATAAATCTATAAGAATAACTAAAAAATAAGATTAAAGTCTTTACTCTTTATAAGAAGAAAAAGATAAAGGTAAAACTACTAGATATATCTAATAGCTTTATACTAGAAGGTAATCTAAAGTAAAGGGAGAAGAAGTAAAAAGAAGTAGAGAAGGAAGTAGAAGCTATTTATAAATATACTAACTTTTTAATAAGTAAATTCTTAAAGATTAAAAAAAGCTCTTAGATATATAAGGAAAAGCTATAAAGTATTAAGGAATAGATTAATAATTTAATAGAAAATAAATAAGAGATATTCTTTATAATACTTTATAATAAAAAAGCTATATTAGCTTAGACCTTTAAAGAGAGTAGGCGACTTAATCCTAGTATAACGCCTTTATAAGAGTTAAAAGTTATTAATTATAAGCCCTAGTAAGTAAAATTAATCCTAATCTTAAAGAGAATTTTATTAAAGTTTATCTAATTACTTAAGATAAGGCTAGAAGCTAATATCTTAGAAGAGAGCTATAGCCCCTATAAGAATCTAATATTCTTAGTTATTAAACTAGATAGAGGTTTATAACTAATTAACTTAATAATATATATTAATATAATATTAGTTAGAGATATAAATATCCCTTTAATCTATAAAGAGATTATTAAAGACTTTATAATATATAAGATCTTATTATTACTAGATTTCTTTTCTAGTTATAATTAAGTATCTTTAGTCCTTAGAAGTTAAGATTTAATAACTTTCCTTAGTCTTATTAGCTTATTAAGAATATATATACTTCCCTAAGGAGTTACTAACTCTATTATATAGTTTATATATATAATAATATAAATACTAATAAAGCTTATACTAGACATCTACTATCCTTACTTAAATAATATTATTATATAAGGCTCTAATAGTATATATAGTAATAAAGAGGTACTTTTAGGAATTAGATATTATATAGTAAAGTATATTTAAAACTTTAATAAAGTCCTAATAAATATTAAATTAGTAAACTATATAATTTCTAATAAGAAGAGCTATTAGTATTAAAAGAGGGTAATAATTATAGGGTTCCTCTATAGTACTTTTAGTTATAGCCCTATAAAGTATAAGGTCTTAAAGATTTAAAAGTAAAGGAAGTATTATAATATTAAAGAAGTATATAGCTTTTTAGGTATAATAGCTAGTTATAAACCTATAATTAAGGGCTATTTAGGTATTACTAAACTCTTAATATAGCTCTTAAGGAAAGATATAGGTTTTAAGTAGGGAGGATTATAAATAAAGATAATAGAAGAGTTAAAGAGGAGGCTTACTATAGCCCTAATCCTAATTACCTTAAGCTATAAATAAGGTATAAGAGTAATTATCCTTTAAGTAGATACTTTATTATTTAAATAAGGGGTAGTATTAATATAGATAATTAAGGGGAAGAGAATACCTATATAGTTTAAAAGTAGTATCTAGACTATTATAAAGATAAAATATAATTAGATAAAGTATAAAACTAGAGGACTATTATATATATTCTAATAGCTATATAGTTATATTTATAGTATTAGTTTTATCTTAAAAATAAATATATTAATCTTAAAATAATAAATTAATAGTAAAATAAATAATATTATAGGAGTACTAATTATAAGATAATTAAGTTATATTTAACTATTTAATTTTATAGTTTTATATATACTTAGTAAAAAGAATTTAATAATAGATATATTATCTTAAAAACTAATAAGACTATCTAACCTTCTAGAAATAGAGTATAAAGGGGATTTAGAGGAGTTTATTAACTTAGTATTAAATTCTATATATAATAATACCTTACTCCTTAGATTAAGATATAATAATAAAAATTAATTAATAATAATATTTTTAATAATAGCTTAATATTTAAAAGGTATACCTCCTAATTAGAGATATAAGTTTAAGAATAATATAAATTAGTATCTTCTCTATAAAAAAAGCCTATATTAAAAAGTTCTAAGGAGGCCTAAACTACTCTTATTAGTTAATAACTTAGATACTAGAAAGATAATTATTAAAGAGGTTTATAGTTCTTTTAAATATAAAAGATCTTAGATTATAAGTAAATAGATTAAAGCCTAATACTTTTAGCTAAAAATAGATAAGGATATATAGACTACTATTTAGGTATATAAGTCTTACTAAAAGTAGGCTATTATATATAAGAAAGAGACTATATAGTATATAGAGCTTATAAGACCTATAAAGAAAATACACTTTAATTTATAATATATACCTAATAATTAGGAATATAAGTTTCTTATAAAGGCTAGGTATAACCTTATTAGCTAGGTAGAAGTAATACTTATTAAAAGCTATAATTTAACTATTATATCTAGATTTATTAAGAAATTACTAGGTAGGTATAGTATATTTATAAAAGCTATTATTAATAGTAGATTAGAGTTTAAAGGAGAGTTTTTAACTATACTATATAACTAGGGTTATAAGTATATAATAATTTTAAAATATAATCTAAAAGTAAATAAAATAGTAAAAATAAGGTATTATAATATAATATCTACTATAATAAAAATAATTAGGCCTAGTATAATAGCCTAATAATACTTATTAAATATAGTTTTACTTATAAACTAGATATTAATATAAGTATTATATAGAAGATCCCCTTTTTAGCTACTATTTAGTTAGTACCTAATCTTACTAATAGAATTAGTAGTCTTAACCTAGAGGTTAATAAGTTAAGATAATATATAAGACTAATAGTCTCTATTTAAAGCTAGGGTAAGAGTCCTCTTAAAGTACTATAAAGATATAAAGACTATATATAAAAAGGTCCTTAACTTCTAAAAGTAATTAGTAGTTTAAATAGACTAATAAAATAAATTCTAATTATAAAAGAGCCTAATACTAATAAGTATATTAGTCTTAGTATATAATATAGTCTAGAATAATAACCTATCTTAGGATATAAAGGTAAAATTATATTAGTAAAGTCCTTATAGGGTAGTAAGATATAATAATAAGATAAAAGTATACTATCTTAAGACCTTAAATAAAATTAACTTACCTAGAATATATATTATAGATTAGCTAAAGGTATTTTAAAAGGATAAAGTAGGGTAGTAGTTTTATAAGGAAGATAATAATTAGACTAATCCCCTAGAGGATAACTTTAAAAGTAATAATAAGAGTAGTAAGTATATTTTAAAAGATAATAAAGGAACTCCTAATCTAGATAAATTATAAAATAATAAATTATAATATTATAATTTATAATATAAAAGGCTATAAGAAAAGCTATAAAAAGCTAGCTTTAAGAGGGGAGGACTTATTATAAATATACCTATAATAAAGGATAAGGATACTAATTAATATAAAGTTATAATCTAAACTCTAAGTTTCTAGCTTTTATAAAGAAACTTATAAGGAGGATAATAGTAAAGTAAAAAGATAAAACTAAAAGTATTAATTATTACTATTAAAAAGAAGTATATAATAAAAAGCCCTAATTATAAGTAATATAGCTAATTCTTTATATTTTATTTTTTATTTTTTTATTTATATAAAGTTATACTTAGCCTATTAAAAGGAAGCTTTTATTACTATTTAATAACTCTTAGCCTATTTATAGTTTCTAAGAATAACTAATAATAAATTTAGGGAGTAGATTATTAGTTTAACTAGGTAGGATAGAGAGGAATTAGCTAGATATTAGTAACTTAATCTCTATATAAACTATATTTATTATTATCTTAACCCTCTAGAGGCTTTTAATACTCTAAGTAAAGTTACTAGTTATATTACTAACTAATAGTTTACTAAATATAGTTACTATATAATCTACTAAGAATACCTAAAATAGAGATATAGTCTTAGAAAGGGTATAAAATATAAGAATACCCTAAGGTAATATTTAATATAAAGGTAGTTAAGTAATAGGAGTAGAATTAAAGGTTTTAATAACTATATATCTAGATTAGGAGTGCCTTTTACTTATTAATATAATTAGATACTAATCTAAGGATAGGGCCTAAAAGAGTCCTAGCCTTAGTAGAGAGGTATATACTCTATACCTTAGAAAGAAGAGTATATTTAGTAATTATCCTCTAAAATACTTAATTAGAAGAATAAAAATACTCTTAAAAGTATATTATTAACGCCTAGTTTTTTAGTATAGCTAGGTAAAATATAAGCTTAAGGTAGAGAGGAGTCTTATATATATTATAACCTTTATTACTTATAATAAAGAAAATAAGGTCTCTTATAGCTTAGATTATTAGCTATATAAGAGATTAGGGGTTATAAAATACTTATATAAGGGACCTAAAGCTTATTATAATAATAGTTACTATCTACTATTTACTATAAGTAATAATAATTATAAAAGTCTACTATATTAGGTATAGTATTAAAAAGAGTATAAATATTAAGAAGCTTTTAGTTAAGTATTTTAAAGGTCTTAAATTTAATTAAGGGACCTAGGGGATAATTAGGTAAAGAAGTATTAAGGTAATTAAGGATATAAAAGGACCTACTAAGTAAGTTAATTAAGAGGATAAAAAGAAAAAAAGAAAAAGAAGAGGAGGAAATTATTAGGGAAGAGAAGGTATAAGAGGAGGAGTATATTAGCTATTCTAGTTACTAAGAATATATAATAATCTTATATATATTTATTATAATAAAGCTACTAGCTAGTATAGACTAGTAGTCTTATATACTTAAGTTACTAGGTTAACTAGTAATAGAGGCGCTTATATAAACCTTATTTTTCTTTAAATCCTCTTCCCTCTTCTTTTCTTTTCTTTATCTCTCTAAAGCTCTTTATATTCTACTCTACCCCTCTAAACCCCTAATCTTAGCCCTAAAGGCTATAACCTCTAAAGTCTATTATTACCCTAATATCTTTAAGAGTTTTATTATTTTTATTAAGTTAAATAAAGAATTTATTTTTATATACTTTATTTTTATTTTTCTTTATATTCTATAGCCTAATCTATAGCCTACTACTTTATTATACCTATTTTCTTTCTCTTTTATATACTAAGAAATACTTACCTAATTTCTAATTTTTTACTTTATTATATAAATATTCTTATTATTATTTTCTTTTCTATTTCTATTTTCTCTATTAAAATAACTATATTATTTTATCTTAAAGTTAAAGGAAAGGGTAATAATTATTTATATTACTTTCTTAAAGAAAAAAAATAAGTTAACTTACTTATTACTAAATCCTACCTATAGTATTTACTAATCTTTTACCTAAGGTTTACTTAGCTAAAAGAAGAACCTATCTAGCCCCCTAATTATAAAGATCTTCTCCTTTAAGATATCTAAAAAAGCTTCTATTATATACTAAACTACTTTATAGTTAGAGAGAAAGCCTAGAAAGATTATCTTATATTATACTTTAGGCTTTATAGTATACTCTTAAAATATAAATAGGCTAAAGATATCTTACTTTTAGTTACTTTAAGGATTATTATTTAAGGACTAGAAGAAGTTATTATAGTTATCCTTATTAGATTTCTAATTAAAGGCTATCTTTAACTATTTATATATAAGCTTAATAAGCCTAAAGATAAAATAAAATAAGATTAGGAGTTTATAAAAGGAGTATTATCCTTTAGAGGCTTAATTAAAGATAGATTATACTATAGGTAGGGTCTACTAGGCTATAGGTTCTAGATTAGCCTAGTTAACTTTATAAGCTACTAGAACCTTAGTAAAAGGAGGTATTAGGTTATTATAGTATTTAATAAGAGATTAAGAGTTCTATAAATCTTTAACTTTATTTTAAAGAAAAGAAATATAAGGATAAAAGCTATAGCCTTAATATTTTACTAATAGCTTACTAATATATAACTCCCTTATAGTTTCCTTATATTTACCCTTAATATTAGTAATTAAGGGAATAAGTAATATTATAGCTATTTAGGGATTTATAATATTATACTACTATTATAAGGCTATACTAATAATACCCTATTAGAGCTAATAAGTAAGATATAAGGGAAGAAATAGTTAGATAAACTAATTAACCTATCTATAGATAACTATATATAAGCTACTATATAAGAACCTTATAATCTAGACCTCTCTAAGCTATACTAGATAGACTAGGATAGACTATACTTAACTTAAGTCTTAAATAAAAATTTCTAAGTAAATATTCTATACTATATACTAGCTAATAAGTTAAGAATTAAGAAGCTACTCCTATAAACCTACTAGCTTAGATTTATTAGTAATAGCTTAGATAAGTTTTATAAGTTAAAGCTAATTAGGTAGTTTATATTTAGTAGTCTAGTTTTATATAAGATAAGTAAGAAACTCCTAAAGAATTAGATTAGTATATTCCTTATAAATAATTAAGAAGAATAATATTATCCTTTACTAAACTTAAAGTTTACTAGAGGCCTCTAGGAGTTTATATTCACCTATCCTAAGGAAATAAAGAGTATTCTATTCTCTAATATTATATATATAAATAAATACCTATAATACTCTAATCCTTAGATACCCCTAGTAGAGGGACCTAGTAATATAAAAGGTCTCTTAGGTTAGGACTAGTTATAAAAAGAAAAGGCTATATATTTAAGATATAGATCTACTAGTTTTAATAGCTAGATAGTAAGCCTAGGTCCTATATAAGGCTCTATAGCTATATAAAGTACTAACTAAAGTGGGTAGAGTTTTAAACTAGTAAACCCTTTAAGCCCTAATACCCTTAAGAGCCCCTTAGCTTAATTAGGGAAGATAGGGCCTCTAGATTAAAAGCTAAAGTAGTTACTAAGTAAAGAATCTATAGCTACTAAAATACTAAGTACCTATTAGTAACTTTTCTTAACTACTTAAGAATTTACTTTATTAATAATATCTTAAGTCTTTTAATATTCTATAACCTTATAATAGGCTTTTATTATAAAAGATTAGGCTATTTATAAGCTAAGGGATACTTAAATTATATAAGGGTTATTAATCCTAAAAGAACTTAAAGAGGTAATTAGAAAAGCTACTACTATAAACTAAGATATTAATAAAGATAATTAAACTCTAAGTATTATTAAGGATTAAAATAAGTTAATTTATAAATAGCTTATACTTATAGATAATCTAGACTTAGCTAATAATATATTTAACCTAAGCCTTAGTATTAATAACTCTCTATTATACCCCTAGTATATATACTAGTTTTAAAACTAGGGGAAATAGACTTTACCTTATACTAGATATATTCTAGTACTTTAGCTAAGTAAAAGGAAGATAAGCTTATTAAGGACTATACTTATTAGGACTATTTAGCTATTAGAAGGAGATATAGTATAAGTATAACCTATAAAGGCTTTATATATAGCTACCTTAAAAGGATCCCTAATCCCCTTTATCTTAAATAGATTAGTTATTACTAGTATATAGACCTAAGTCTATAAAGCTATTACTATATACTAAACTATATACCTATCCTTAGCTAAGACCTTAGTATTATAACTAGAGGCTTAAGTAGATTCTAAAGCTACTAATATAGAGAAAGCTTTATAGATTACTAGGGAATAGTTAATTAAGTATACTAAAAAGCTTAAGAAGGCTAAAGAGTTATAAGCTATTATTAAGAAAGCTACTATTAAAGAATAAGCTACTATTAATAACTAGGCTATTACTAAAGAGGTTATTACTAATAGATAAGTTACTAAAGATAAGGCTATAAAGGGAAAGGAGGAACTAAACTCTAAAATAAAGCTAGATCTACCTATAAGCTCTACTAGAGGCTAAGGAGGAATAAATTAATTAGTATATAAATTTAAAAGGAAAAGTTTATTATTTATCTTTATTATTAGGTATTTAGGTATTTATTTTAAGTTAAAAAGATAAAGGGAGTTATTTATATAAGACTTATTACTATTCTATAGCTATCTATTTTTCTTACTATATAAAGAGGATTATATTAGTTAAATTTAACTATCTCTAGGGTTTACTTATAAGGAATAATATAAAAAGATAAAGTCCTTTTATAGTTTTTAAAATAACTTTTTTACCTTTTTTATATTTAATTTCTATTATTTACCTTATAATCTAAAGTCTTATAAGGTTTTTTATAGTCTCTAATAATATTTTTACCTAATATAAAGCCTTTAATAATTTAATAAGTAATAATACTATTAATTATTTAAGCCCTTATTTAATACTATATATTTTCTATAATATTAACCTCCTAATTAGGAGTTAATAAATACTTTATATATATATAAACCCTTAGAGGGACTATATTTCTATTAATATTATAAACTAGTCTAATAGCCTTATAGGTAGTAGTAGATGCTTTATGTGTTTTAGCCGCTTTCTCCCTTAGCAATAATCATAACACTTACTACGCGCTATAAAATACGCGCGCAGCGCCTACACACGCTGTGGCTCACTAAGCATAGCGCTGCAGGCTGCTAATTAGCGCTGCTAATTAGCGCTATCAATTGCCTGCACGCGCTGGCAGTTAGCAGCGGTACAGGGTAGCACGCTACCCTGTACCAACACTTGCTGCGCGCTGTAAAATGCGCGCGCAGCGCCTGCGCACGCTGTGGCTCACTGAGCACAGCGCTGCAGGCTGCCAATTAGCGCTGCCAATTAGCGCTGCTAATTACCTGCACGCGCTAGCAGTTAGCAGCGGTACAGGGTAGCACGCTACCCTATACTAACACTTACTACGCGCTATAAAATACGCGCGCAGCGCCTGCGCACGCTGTGGCTCACTAAGCGCAGCGCTACAGGCTACTAATTAGCGCTATTAATTACCTACACGCTCTGGCAGTTAGCAGCGGTATAGGGTAGCACGCTACCCTATACTAACACTTACTACGCGCTATAAAATACGCGTATAGCGCCTGCGCACGCTATGGCTTACTAAGCATAGCGCTATAGGCTACTAATTAGCGCTACTAATTAGCGCTATTAATTACCTACACACTCTAGTAGTTAGTAGTAGTATAGGGTAGCACGCTACCCTATACTAATAAGGTATAGGGTAGGCAGCTACCCTATACTAGATTAATATTAACTATACTTAGCTATACTTATAAGTAG